>PVKE010046999.1:0-12069 GCA_004027555.1 Craseonycteris thonglongyai | reverse complement strand
GAGAGAGAGAGAGAGAGAGAGAGAGAGAGAGAGAGAGAGAGAGAGAGAGAGAGAGAGAGAGAGAGAAACCATTTCAGATACACAGCGTGGTCCTAAAGATCCCAGCGTCCATACACTTTTCCCTCATTCATTTTGTTTTTTCTTCCTGCAGTTAAATTTTCATTCATGTAGTTTATCTCTTAGCTCACTCTTGTTTTTGTATTTATATCTCATATTTTAGGATTCGCCGGAAGTGCACATTTATCCTGCAAAATTGAGAGAACAAAATAGATAATTTCATTACAGTAGCCCCTTCTTTCCTGTTCCAGATTTAGAAGGGAAGCAATGGAACTTTTTGGATGGGCCCTATTTCGCTTTGGACTAGTAGGCTTTCAATCTCTGGCTG
The DNA here is from genome assembly GCA_004027555.1 of Craseonycteris thonglongyai. NCBI lineage: Eukaryota > Metazoa > Chordata > Mammalia > Chiroptera > Craseonycteridae > Craseonycteris > Craseonycteris thonglongyai. The sequence goes on along the minus strand of PVKE010046999.1, from coordinate 11,684 downwards.
AGTGCATTGGCACATGATGCCAGTGGTACCAAGGTCAAAGGTTTGAGCCTCCCTTGGGCCAGTGTGCTGCATATTCTTCCAGCCAGTTGTATGGCAATTCAGGGCAGCCACTATGGAAAAGCTGGTCTCAAAGAGAACTGGTGAACATCTGAGAGACTAGGTGAAACTCCAGCGCCATTCTTGGAAAAACAAAGCCTGTGGCCTACTGTCATTTTTGCATTTGGACAGAATGTGCTGCCACTTAAAATGTGAGCTTGTTACTCAACCTCCCTATGTCCCTGTTTCCTCATCTGTAGAATGGAGATAAGATTTGCTCCCTTTCTACCTCACTAGGATCTGTGAAGATTAGATAATGGTTGCAAAGTCCTTATTCAAAGGTATAAGAGCATTATCTTTAGCAAGGAGATTAGTCAACAAATAAAAGAGAAAATATTGAAAGGACCCCCCAAAGAGTATTGCCCAATAATGTCGGAATCAGTAGCAGCCGTTTGCAATCCAATCCATTCTGAGTTTGGTTTAGCTACAAAAAGTTAGGTGTGAATGTTTGACCTTCCTTTTATTTATAAGCTTTAAAAAATGGTTTGATAGCAAATGCTTGTATTAATCAAAACAAAGTGGGCTTTGAATCTTTTTATTTGAAAAAGAAGGTGAAGGTGCAGGTCTCCAGGAACCTATGTAGCACTGAGGAATATTTACATGTATTTGATCTGCCAGCATGCTTCAGTGATTTTCACAGTACACCTTGGAGTTCAAGTTGTAGCAAAGAGCAGTTGCCATTGCTCAGCAGCCCGGTTGGCTCTCCCCAGCTTTATTAAGGCACCCAGAAACAACTTCATTTTTAGCATTGAAAAAAAAAGCCTCTTCACTTAATTCAGACAGTGACCTGCGGGCCTCATTCTGACTGAAGGAGCCATTCAGAATACTTCCAGACAAAAGCAGGGCTTTTTCCTAGCAACCAGATCAAAGCCAAATCTCCCAGAATAGCTCCCTCCCAGGTTTCCTTTGGCGCATAGGTTCACAAGGATTCTAAGGCTCCTGGTATCCAGTTCAAACTATTCTTTCAAACTGAAATGGAAAGGAAAACTCCTGAGGAATTTTCACAGACTCTGAAAACTGGTGAGCATTGCAAGAGCACTTAATCCTGGGAGAACACGGTGGTCATTTGGAGCATCCCTAACTTTGTTATCGCCTGCATCTGCGTGTACATTCTGTCGGACTCCCACAGAATGAGGTCTCTGTTTCCTTTCTGCCAGTACCTAATATCAGCTATGCCCAGGAGCCGGCTGATGAAGACTTCCTGTTTGTTTTGAGTCACTGTTAGAGTGATAAATATACTTTAGCTTTCTGCTTAGAGAGGAAAGAAACCAGCTGCCCTGAACTCAAGAGAAAAATGCAGAAATTCCTCTGAATGGCCCTGTTATCATGAGAGTTTCAAGGGCAGCATCAAAATGAAAACTATAAGCTAAGGCAAAGTAAATAATTTCCATTTAAAAGCATCTTGCTGCATGTGTAGACCTAAATTGTTTGTCTTTAATCATTTAGGCGAGTGATGCAGTTTTCACTCTTCTAAGATGAACTCAGCAATGTTTAGAAATTAAAAAAAATGTAAACTTACACTACAGAGTAATGGTGAGCTATATAAATAAACAATTACAGTTGTGGTTTTTTGATCTGACCACAAGCTTTTAATGCCATTTTTGCATGAACGTATAATGCTTCTGGATAAACAGTAATGTTTACGTTGTCAGTGGCATCCACTGTTGTATTGAATCATTTACATACATGATTATTTGGATATAGGGTAACTCAAGAACAAAAGAATACTATAAAATTATTTAAAACAAGAACAACAGGAAATCCTTTATAGCTTAAATAGCATTTCTTAAATAAAGCTTTGTCATTTTTTGTGTTTTGATCTCATGTTTGTCTTTTCATTTTGAACAGGTTTTGGATTTGATGGCTAGAATGTTCTTTGAGTGGAATTTCTACCTTAAATCTGACCTGGAGAACAGTGAATTTAGGAAGCCTTGTTGATCTGGAAATCTTGACCACTGCATTCTGGCTTTTGTCTTTTGTTTTTCAATCGCTATATAGACTTGACTTCCAGAAATCATGAGTTGAAAAGATGGCAACGATTTGCATATGCTTGGAGTGGGTCTGAATTGATTATTTCCTCCCACTACCTATAGTTTCTTAAAACAATTTATAACAGTAGAAAACAAAAGAATTTACTAAATATCTACAGTAACTCTTTGTGTTTAAATAAACAAAATATGTAATAAGCAAATTCAAAATAAAGTTAGCATTAACACTCAAATGCTGTCAAATTAGTGATGCTGCTATGAAAGCAGGATGGCCTTATGACAATGTATCTGGTCATATTTGTAAACCGAGGCTTGAAAATACACATGAATTGTATACGAAGAAGTTTACCCAACATGTTGGAGTCAGTGATTAGGAGGACGGCAACACAGTGGATTTGTGGGTGTGAGAATTACAGTGCTAAAGATTTGATGGAGACTGGATTCTTATTTAAAAAGCTCGCATTAAAAAAACCCATGTGACATTGGCAACTCATAAAGGAGAACATGCATTTCAAAATGTTCAGTACATTAGTTAAAACAAAGCCAAATATACTAAGTATTGTTTTTACTTTGTAAGTATGCTGTGGTGTATATCTTTTTAATAGTCTCACTTTCCTGACACAAGAAAGGGAAGAAAGCATTTTAAAACATGATTGAGGATGGATGGATCAAACTACTTAATAGTATATTTTCTGTTATGATGGAGACCTGTGTGTATGCTGACCTTAGAAAGAACAGAATCAGAGAATAGATGGTACTGGGAGGAGAGGAAAAAAAATAGTACAACCTGTGGGTAAGAAAGAAGGGTATAAAATATACTTATGAGACGAATGTATTTGCAAAAATAAGTATTCCAGGGGACAATTTTAGTGGGTATATCAAACTCTGTACTTTAAAGATTTATTTTTATTGTTTTTGACAGAGAGAGACAGAGACAGAGAGAAGGGGGGAGGGCTCAGAAGAGTCTCCATAGTTGCATATTGTTGGTTTTTCCACATAGTTTCATTCCACAGGTGGGCGTGGGGCTGCACAGGGCAGGAAATGGGCTGGGGTCTCACCCCAGTGAGAACTGAACTGGGGGCACTCCCCAATTCAGCAGGTGGGTCCATTCGGGCCGGGGCTGGGATTTGATCCTCATTCCCCAAGGCTGCAAAGTGAGCTCTTAACCCACTGAGCCATCCTGGCTTCCCCGAACTCTGTACTTAAAAAAAAGAGGTTAAAATTTGATGGAAATATATCAGATAGAAGTTTGTGTTTTTTGTGTTTTTTTTTGGTAAAACCTATCATTTAAAATAAATTAGGACTTTAATTGGGTGGGACCTATCACTTACCAGATATAAAAAAGTGTGAAAAAAACGCCCTTTACCTTTTTCAGTGCTATTGGATGTCAAATATCTAGTGTTGAAGTGAAACTATTATGGTCAAATTGATCCTACCCTGTGTGTCCCAGAAATAGTATTTACTTCTGTTGTTCAAAACTAGCTATAATTGTGCTGCCACACTTGTGACACAGGTTTAAGGAATTAAAAAATCCATAGGAATTTCACCCATTGATAACCAACATCCAATGCTTTCTGATTGAAGAACACAAAAATCTCATATTATATTTGCATATTACAGTACAATTTACAAAATGCTTTCACTTGCAGTATCTCCCATGATCCTTGACTGTATCTGGTTCTGATTGTAAATGGGAACAGTAACAATTTTTCATATGTCCTGTGCCAGCAGTGTTGACTACAGTGATATGGTTCATTTTAAGGGGGCAGAAATATTCCTTATGCTGCCTAGCAACATTTCAGGAGCACATTTTTTGTGAAACAGATGTTGCAAACCAGTATTTTCAAGTGTAGTAACTGGTAGCAAAGTGAAATATAAAAATGTGTTCCATAGCAATTAACCCCATAGCTCCCTGAACTTATCCTGGTTTCAGGAGCTTTAGATAATTCTACCTAAGAAGGTGAAGAATAGGCATGGGGAATAAGGACTATAGGGTATTTGGAATCATTTACTGTCTGAGTAAAACAGCTTTTAAAGAAGAAGGCGTTTATTAGAAGAAATGGGGGTGGGGAGGGGGGAATGTTTTTCACACCTGTTTTCACACTTCTGAGGTGATAAGCCCAGCCCTCACAAAATAAAATGGCAGATTTCACACTCAACCCACCCAGGCATATTCCTATAATCTCCTAACTCACTCACTCTTTGAGGTAAAACCGCACCAAGATCTCATGCACAAACCAGTGGCTGAGAGTGGTCTTGGCCATCTTTGTCATGTCTTCTTGTCTTCCGGATGTACATGCCTTCTTCTGCATATTATGTACAAATCTCCAGGACAATGGACCAGGTCACTGAGGACTTTGATTCTAGGTCAAGAATCTTCTTTTTTCTCCTATTGTTGTTATTAATACTCAGTGAATTAGACACCCGAGTTTAAGATTTTAACAACTGGGCTCACACACAGTTCCTATATGTCTAGGTTTGCTTGGCCACCATTTCTATCTTACCTTACTCACTCATGACATAGATATAATTAATTTCTCATCACCACTAATTTCTCAAAATGGCTTACCTGATCATAGGTTAGAGTCACAGAATTTTGTAACTGGAATTAACCTCAGAGATCATGTAGGGCAATGTCTAATAACAAACTAACAGAACTCTTGACTTAGCAACCCTCAAACTTGATCCTCACAATTTTTATCCAGCTCATTAAATGCCAACCTCATCTATATAGGTGTTGAAAAGAAAAACTCCCAGGACTTATTTTTAATTTTTTTATTATGTTTACTATAGCCTAAAGTTATCTTTTACATATTACTTTCTGACATATATATATATATATATGTTATTTATTATTATTATTATTATTTGCTTTTGTTGTGATTTTCTGGCTTTGTTACCACTTACTAGGAAATAAGATCCAGGAGCGTGGAGATGTTGGATTCAGACTATACTCCATAACACATATAATTGTGCCTATAATATTGTAGGTTGTCAATGAATATTTGTCAAATAAATTAATCTCCTCCTACATAGAATTGAAATACAGGTCACAAAGAAGTTATGTGCATTTTTCTAGGCTCACAAAATTGGTTACGCAATCTACAACTACAACTTTGGTGTCTTGAATTTCAGTCTAAATTGCTTGTTATTGTGCCACATTGTTGTTACTATTGTTATTACTGTGTAATAGTATATTGTTTTAAAATTTATTTTATTGTTTGAGAAAAGGTGAGAGAGAGAGAGAAAGAAAGAAGGGTGGAAGGCTCAGAGCAGTCTCTATAGTTGTACATCATTAGTTGTGACATAGTTTCATTCCGCACAGGGGTGGATGTGGGCTGCAGGGCAATATCTGAACTTGGGACCTCCTGCATGAGAGGCAAGAACTTTTCCCACCATCCCGACAGTTACTAGGTGCAGCACAGTTCAATGCATGGGCGGGGGCTGGGGTTGCAGCTGGAATTTTATCCTTGGACCTCATGTTCGCAAAGCAAGCACTCAACCTGTTTGGCTATCTCGGCATCCCCATGTAATCCAATGTTAGATTGACTTTTGAAATGCAGTCCTCATAGCTCCTGGCTTGTGTTGTGTGGCTGGCCAGACAGTGAGTGAAACTAATTATGGGACCAGCAACTAAGTGGCTGCATAATGTTCAAGACAGGCTTGCACCACAGACGATTTTTCAACAGAGTTTTAGCATATTCTCTAATGCAAGTAATTAGCTTTAAATAATCCTACAAACTTCCGGTGATAATTTAATACCATTTGAGTTGTAATATCACCTTCAAATATAAAACCATTTAATTTTTAATTCATTTCTTCCTTTTGTCTCTGAGAAATAAGTACATTTCTACCTTCAAAGGCATATATTTTCTCCTATACTTAAGTTTTGAATCCATCTTTTCTAGGTTCTCCTGAGACCTTATTTTATTCAAACAATCGCGGTTCTTTTTTGAGCCCCTGACTTTTCCCTCTTCACTGCCTTCATTTGCATGTTTGACTTTAGAATCTGTAGACTTGAATTTGATCAAGGCTCTCTCAATTACATGCCGTTTCACAGGGGGCAAATTACTTAATTTGTCTGAACCTTGATTTCCTCACCTATAAAATGGGAATAAGGAAGGGAAATAGTGCAGGTTAAATAAGAAAACAGATGTAAAGAACTCCCTGGCACAGAGTATGCACTAAGTGGTAGCTATAAATATTATTATAACCAGATTTCCCTTATCTGAAAAAAAGCATTAGCCTAAGTGGAAATGCTACCCCAAATTCTCTCAACTCTACTATCCCTGAATAACCCTTATCTGCTCATTTATATTCATGGTCAAAATTCTTGAAAAATATGCTCTATATTTATTCCTTTCCTTTCTCATAGTACTGTTCTATCTGAGCAGACTAAGAAACGTGTGCTGTCTAGTGTCAAATGTTACACTCTTGATTTTTCTATGCAAACCATGGTTATTATTAGAGATTTTCTATTTCTCATGTATCTGTTTTCTTTCCGTGCATCATGAGTGTCAGTCAGTCCCTCCGGAGAATGAGCTGATGAGCCAGAGTCACTAAACTAGCCTGTGGCCCCAGAGAACTGGGATTTTCTTCCAAATATTCTATAAGCTTTCAAATATAGTGGAAGAACAATGAAAGTGAGATGAGGCATTGAGTACCCTAACTGGGAGGTGTGTGGTGGATAGAGTTCTAGTCAAGATCAACATAATTAAGAATAAATGGGGGTGTGTTATTATTTTGGGGGCAAATAGAAATTTAGAGATCGCTAAATCATTCATATAGGAAATATGTCTCATGAAGAGATACTTTCAAGGATTATGTATCATTTTCTAGAGCTAACAGTGCTATTGGAAGGTGAGACTGAAGGAGAGACTTCATAGAAAGTCAGTAGACAATAGTGATCAAATCACTATAGCAAAACAACTTCTAGGAAAAATGAGAATGGTCCTCTTACCACTGCCAGAAAACTTGGTGTTGATTTCGTAGATCTGTCTATAGAATGAGATTTTATCCTAGGACCATGAGAAATGCTGGGCAGCTGGCTCAGTGGGGTGGTAGGCTGTAATACCATATTGAGTTTCTGTTCTTTCTTTTAATTAAAAACAAGAGCAAGGTAACTAGACTTCTTGCTAGTATAGTTTTCAAGTATCTGCTGTGGGGCTCCAAAACAAATGCACAAAGAGTTTCTAGAAATTCACCTGGGTTCTCTGCACCACAAAAGTCTGGAAAAGGGAAGCCACTCAAAAACAGTATTCAAGCTGCATCCTAAGCTGCACCTCAACCTATCACTCTATGCCCAAACATTAATGCCCTACTTGATCAAATACAAACTGCCAGCTCATGTTAACTCAACCCATACTTATTGAATAAAACACCTACCAATTTGTTTATTCTAACAACTAAAACAATTTTTTTGAGAAAGTTTCAAATGTCTTATTTTAGTTGGAATATTACCAAAGGCCAATTACTGAAAATTAAGTTGGGTCAATCTTAATCAGACTAGGTTATATCCAGCTCTTATATGAAGTACCATGAACATTTTGAAGCCTCTGAGATGCCTTGGTATGTGCTCCCTCAAGGGTTTCACTTACAACTAGGAAGAGTTCGCTTGAGTAAAGAATCTATCTTTTTTTTATTTTTTTTATTGTTTTGTATTATATTTATAATTTTTCTTATCTTCACTATGTGCTAGTTTTCCACATAATGATTTATTCTAATAATTAAAAGAAGCCAATATTCTTTTGGTGGATGACTGTGTTGTCTAAGTTATAAAATATAATTTGCTTTTCTCTTTGTACCATTGTTTCAGAAGAGATTCATCTTTAATTAGTTCTAGGTATACTGTGGCTTGCCTTTGTTTCCATGTAAAATATTTTTCTTTTTCAAAATAAGGTGAATTCTGAGTAGACAAGGTAAAAAATCTTCAGAAAGATTAAAACTGCTAAGATTTTCCACTAAAAGTTGCTTCTAAGTTGCTATAATTTAGCACTTCAGCTACTGAACACCTATTAAAGAAATATTTGTTTGCATTATGTTACATGTAAATTAGGTGACTCACTTTCTCCAGCTCTTTCTCTACATTTATTTTTAATCCTATTTTAAAGCAGAAACTAAGACCAAATCAAATTAAAGCATTCTTTTGGTTTGATTGGCCTAATATTCTTCCACGTGATGAGTATGACTCATAGCCTGCCCTCTTTTTATTAATAATTAAACTGAGACACTGAAAGATTATGTAAACTCAATAACAGATTAAATAGCAAGGCTGTAGTCCACTGAACAAAACATTGTTATGCTTAAACACATACTTCCAATATTGTCCCCAGATAATTTTAATATTTGGCATTATAGTATGGACAGGGAAAAGTAAAGTAACTAAACACAACACTTTTTTTTTATTCCAAATTTTGTTGAAAAGGGATTTTTACTTTGAATGGTAAGAACATAAGAAACACAATGTGCCTGTAACTTTTTTTTTTGTTTTTGCTGCTTTGAGGAATGCTTCTGTTGTGTGGTAGTGTCCAGTTTTTATTTTTAAAAAATCTGTTTTGTTTTTCTCTTAACCAAAGTCATTCATGCTCATTATAGAAAACTTAGGAAGTATAGGTATATAAATTAAAAAAATTAGAAACCACCTATAATCACGCAATTAAGATATGATTGTTAATTTTTTGGCCCACATAATTTCAAACATTTCATCTATGTGTGTTATGTTATATGTACATTAAAAAAATGTAAATCCTACCATTATTTTTAAAACCTCTTTTTATGATAGAATATACATTAAGCATATTTCACTGTCATTAAATATTCTTTTATAACACATTTTAGCTATACCATTATTTATTTAATTAATCCCTTATTGTAGAGCACTTGGTTTGTTTCCATTTTTTTCAAAATTATCAGTATGGTTGGCATAAATGTTCCATGTAGCCAAATATTTGTTTACACTCTTGATTAGTCTCTTATAATATATTTCTAGAATTAGAATTGCTGGTGTCAAAAATATGTATGGGTTTCAGGATTTTAATTTATGTTAATACCCTCTTTTTTTTTAAGATTTGTTTTATTGTTTTTGACAGAGAGAAAGAGAGAGACAGAGAGAAGGAGGAGGGCCCAGAGCAGCCTCCATATTTGCACATCATTAGTTTTTCAGCATAGTTTCCTCCTACAGGTGGACCCAGGGCCATGCAGGGTGGGAAACCAGCTGGGGGCCTCTCAGGTGGAAGCTGAACTGGGGGTCTCCTACATGGGAAGCTCCGCCCAGCAGGAACCAAAGTGAGGGCACACCTCAGTTCAGCATATGGGTCCAACAGAGGCTGGGGTTGGGACCGGGATTCCATTCCCTGACCCTGGGGCTGCAATGGGAGCACTCAACCCGCTGAGCCATCCCAGCAACCCCCAGTACCCATTTCTTCAGAAAAATTACGTGAATTCACATGGGAATTTGGCTGTAGCTTATTATGTTTGTATTTTTAAACTTCACAGCAACCAAACATACTGGCTTGGGTCATGCTCCAAATTGATAATAAAAGGGTCAAAAATAAATTGCTAAATTATATAATGCCATGATTATGTTAGTTACATTAATTTGGCACAATTCTTTTTTCTGTCTGCTTTTGGCTAGTTGTATCTGGATCCATCATACACTTTACTCTTCTTCTGCAAGAAGCCTCAAATAAATTGAAAAAGGGAGCCTGTTGGTTGCAGTGTGTTATATTAACACTCAATCCAAATTCAGGCAAACGTCCATGAATCATAGGCTAATATCATAAGCAAGAGTTGTGACGATATTAACCAGGAGAAGGTTCAAGGATAACTCTGTAGCAGAACATCTGACCTATTCACCAGGAGGCTATCACACAAGTTAGTGTGCTCAACATGAAAACCAGCGGCAAAGCTTCCAAAGCTAAACCATGTTCACTCCTCAGATGGCATTGGTAGGAAGAAGACCCAGGCATCACCTCATCTTTTAATCTTAGCTTTTCCAAGCTTTTAAAATTTTCTCTGCAAATTTTACTAGGTGAAGTGTGGTAGAGATTATGCATTATTTACATTTTTTAAGATTCCAAATTGTGAAATAAATACATGTTGATACTAATATTTTCATTAACCTCTATAAGGGATGAAGTCTATTTATGTGCCATGCACCAGCAAGGAAAAAAATAAAAATAAAAATATAAAATCTTCCCTTACTTCCACCCCTAAAAATGTTTCTAGCCTCAAAAAGGAACTTAGTTCTTGGCAATTTTTGCCTAAAATGCTTCTTCAGCTTTTCATAGACTCTTGGTCATCTCAAAATGCAAGTGAAAACAAAATCGTCCTGTAAGATTATTTTTTAGTGATTGAACTTATATCTTAAACACTAAGCTGTTTCACTTCCTCATGAAAAAATAAATTTCTTAAAGGCAGGTTTCCATTCCATGTTTCCAATTCTTGAAGTGCCTAATCTTTCAGAGGTATTTGTGTGGACTGAACGAGCTTGTCCTATGTCCTCACAACAGCAAGACACTGTTATTACTGGCAATACCCTGCAGTGGAGAGAACACCTGGACATGCAGGGCTCAAAACCCCCAGCTTCTCCTTCCTGCTGTTCCAGCCTACTAGCTGTGTCACATGTGGCAAGTTCATAAATGTCTGTGAACTTTAGTTTTCACAGTTATAAAATAATACGGATTCATTTTTCTCCGTAGAGAACAAGGGGCTTGAAGAACAAGGAAAATAAAATAATTAAATATTGTGTCACCTGATTAGTACATGTCAAATGAAAATAATAATAATTATTATTATTTTATTCCACATGTTACTGTTTGTCTTACTGAAATTCTCATTTCCCAGGGTTGGCGTTGAAGGGATAACCCAACTTAAGTTAACCCTTGTGCATGTGGTGTTTTAGTTTATCTTAACTTTTATATTTAGAGGTTTTTACTAGAAATGACATGTGAAGGCTGTGAAAAAATCCAGCAATTGTCTATATAAAGAGAACAGTTATGTGCCTATATGATTTTTGGACAGCCCTTGTATATATAACTAGATTTAATTATTTTTCGCTTTCTTTTCTTTCCTCTTTTAAAACTGAAGATAATATACATGCAGAAAAGCTCATGAAAACAGCATTCTTATCCAGGGGTCAGCACCTGACAAGGTCCCTTCACACCCTATCCAATCTGCTACCTAACTTTCCCTGCCCGAAGGGGACAAGGTCCTCTCTTCCAAAATGGTTATTTTCCCATGAAGTTATGCCAAAATGGAGTATAATCAGGGCACCTACTAGCTGTGTGACATAGCAAATTGCTCAAAGTCCCTTGGCTTAAATTCTCATCTTTAAAAATCAAGAGGTTGAACTTTTAAGGTTTCTTTTCCATCTCAACATTGAATGATTCTTCTGAAGGACACCCTATTTACCTAGGTTAGTATTATTTTTGGACAGCATATTCTGTGGTTTGTTAGTTCAGGTGAAGCTTCACTGAGGCCATGTTCTGAACGAGAGGTGGCCAGTTAACTTTATCCTCTTACCTCGAATACAAACAAACCCTTGACCGCACCGACCATATTATAAACATGGTTGTAGAGGAGTAGATGTGAGAGGACTGA
>PVKE010046998.1:0-12074 GCA_004027555.1 Craseonycteris thonglongyai | reverse complement strand
ATTTAATAAAATCACGATATAGATCTCGACTTACCGATGAGCATCTTAATAATTGTTTGCTAACAGGGTTGTCATCATACTCTCCTAATTACGAGGCACTGGCCAATGAAATGCAATGCCAAAGATCACACTGACAGATTGTTTTTTTTTATGTTTTCTTTTATGTTTTTTTAAATGATTTTATTATACGTGTTTTTTATTTACTTTGTATTACGTTTTGTATATGTTTCTTTGTGTGTATATAATTTGTACAATAAATTTATTATTTTTAAATTATTTTTATTTTTAATTCTTGTTCAATAATAAATATCCCTAGAAATAGCTGGTGCCCGCCGCCCTACCGATATTTTAGAATGCGCCCCTGGGTATAAAAAGGTTGGGAACCCCTGGTTTAAGCCATTCCTGGGGTTGCATTCACTCCTGCCCACCACCAGAGGGCGAAAAACACCCACAACTTACAGCCATTAAGACTCCTTACCTGGTAAAACCCTGGACCTGGCTGGATGCCACTGGAGCTCCCTGGAGTGCACTATTTAGAGGTGTCACTTGGGCTTGGGCACTAGCCTCTCTAGGCTTTCCCTGGCTATGAAATGAAAGACTGGGTTACAAGATCACTAGGGATATTTTTAGTTTCCAAGTTTAGATTTCATGATTCTAAAAGTTCTCTTGGGAAATTTTTAGAAGTACAAGAAACCTACAATTGAAATGCAGTTTCCCCAGACAGAACCTTGGTCCTTAGGCAGAGCTCCCTCCCCGCCACAATGCCACAGAACACAGGTGATGTTCAGTAACTGTTCCTGCCCTTCAATCAGAATTCTCTGCTAACAGGCCCACCTGCATATCAGCGATAGCACCGTAACTAATAACTGTAGAGATGGGCTGAGGGCATTCAGAGATCTTCAGCCTAGTTTCACTGAGTTCTAGACCCTGACCCCCACTAGCTAGCTGTCTTTGGCAAACTTCAATTTTTCTAGGCAAGGTTCCCTTATCTGCAAAACAAGGGAGAGTCACTTTTTCTCTAAATATCCCATGATTATATATATTTCATTGTCTATTAAACTAACTCTTCAAAATGTGATATCTGTGGCATGTGTGTGTGTGTGTGTATACACACAGGGAATATATATATATATATATACATATATATATATATTCCCTGTTATCCAGAATGACCTATTCTCCCACTGGACCAGTGAGCAGAGAAACATTGAGTTGGAAAGGCGAAAAAAAATCTAATCAGCTTTCTTAAAAAGCAATTTGGCAACAGCTATTAAATGTCTTTAAGATGTTCAAATTTTTTGACCTAGTAACCCTGCTTCCAAGTTGCAGGAAAAAAACTTTATTGACAAGTCACTGTGGCCCCAGTCATAATGGAAAGAAAGAATGAAACAACCTAATATTCAACAATGGGGGCGGGGGAAATCCAACTATTTCAAAGTAAGCTTACAGGGTGTTTTTCAATAATGTGGGATAATGCTCACATTCTAATATAAAGTGAAAAATCAAGATAAATATACTATCATTATAATAACATTATTGGGACATAATCAAAATATAGACATGTATTATAAATTGTGCACCCAAAATTTGTTATTTACTAGTTACCTCAATAGATTTAATTTTTAATAAAGAGATATACATGTATACAATTATAATTTTTTTAAACATACACAAAGACTAGCAATAGACTTTGGTCTATTTTTTGTTCTTTAGAGAAAGAGAGTAAAGCTGGGCAGGGGGGCCATGACTACAGCTTTTGCTTTGTCATCTGATTGCTATGATGGTACCAATCCGCTTCTATCAACAAAGTGAGTGCTAAACATTCTGATGCCTTCAGTTAGGTGGTACTTCAATAATTCCCTTAATAAAGGTAAAATACACTAAACTAAAATGTGTGGGCCTTTTTTTCTTGATTCTCCCTTCATGTACACATTTATCAACATGAAAGGAAGAGTGAAATCTTCATTACACTCAGGCACCACTTGGGGAAGGGAACAAAAAATGTTTTCCAGGACTTCAAGGGTGTGGATTAATGCTGTCATTTAACCACAGCAAAGGAAAACTATAATTGATATACTATTCTATCTTGAAAAACATTTATTTTTGCTCCTTTAATGTCCCCTTACACAAAATACTGGTAGAATTGGTTTTACATATCATAAATTCTTAAAAATCCAGTGTGCAAATGATCTTCCAGTGATTTGTGCTGAAGCTATTTCACTTCAGTGATCTGGCTGGAAATCAGAGGCTGCAGGGTAACAGTGATATTGTTCAACTGCCTCCTTCTGCCTTCCTGTGAGTGATGCTTATTTTGAACCGAATAGTTTGGTTTCTGGAACACTGGCAAATGGAATACCTGGCATTTCTTTTTGTAAGAAAAACCATTTGCGTAGCTTTGGAAAGGCAAGATGTTTTAGATTTTGACAACTGATTAGTTCCATCTGATTAACCTGCCAGGTGCTTTACCTTTTATGTCTCCTACAAGTTTCCATTACACCGCTCTTTTCATTCATTTAACAGAGAGAAAGAACTTGCCACGGTCTGCTTCTGTGCTACTGTTCTTCATCACTCACAGACTTTGTCATTAGACATATGAAGATCATTAAGTGGCCTCAGGGTCACATGGGCGTCTAAGGGCATGGTGACACAAAGAACAATAAAATGTTAACCCACCTGCTGGTATTTTGGCTCCTATTTCTTTCCAAATTGTCGTTGGCTCCTTGATTGAGTTGAAATTGTTCGCCTGTGCTCTGTTTTCCAGGGCCACAAAGAATTGGAAGCTTGAAAAGCAGTAACACGTTTCAGTGCTTTGATGAAAGAATTCTTCTTTACTCTCACATTCTATTTTTAAAGCCATTCTTGCTAAATATGTAGAAATAACCAGAACTACCAACATGATTTGCCTTTACATGTTTCATATCTAGTAATCATCTCTTAGCTGGAGGCCTTTACATAGAAATGTTGGCTCCCAGCAGCCCAGTCCAGAGAGGGTGCAAGTGAAGAATGAGCAAACAAAAATTATCAAAGATCCCCAAACTTTCCCCTATGTTAAGGCAGCAGGCTTTGTGGCAGTAGTCCTGGGCTCTGGGTTAGTCTAATCCTTACTCAGACTAATCTAAGAGAGTCTTGTGCTTCCTCATCCATAAAACAGAGTCAGTCATATCTGCCTGAATCCAACAGTGGAGATGCTATAAAAATAAAACACAGTAAAATGAAGGCTATAATACTTTGGAAATAGTAAAGTAAATCAAAGCCTATTATGGTTTATCCAAAAGAAAGACTTTTGCATCTCCTTATTACAATTTTAACAAACTTAGTTAACTGTATTTCCTAACCTACAGCAAATTAAGACAACAGATGTGGGGCTTTGGAGGTAGCAAGATGCCCCAAAGTGAGAGGATACATAAAAGCAAGCATAAGCTCCCTGAAGTATGAGTTCCAGAGGCTTTCACATGGGGGCAAAGATCCTTAGCAGGACCTGAAGACACCACTGTGTCACGGAGCACCACAGTTGTTCAGAAAAGTGTCAAAGTCACCAAGAAAAGGTTAGAGTATATTTATAATATATTCAAAAAAGGTATTTAGAATAATCGAAAGTTTGTAATGTTTTCAATCTGACTTAAAATTTAAGAACTGAGAAATTAAAGGAGTAAATTGTCAGAAAAACTCACTTAGGTAAAAATGTTTTATTTCTTGATTATGTGAGAAAACCAGGGGAGATTTTTTTTTTAAGAAATAAATTAATATAATTGTTTAAACATATGTACTAGC
Organism: Craseonycteris thonglongyai; assembly: GCA_004027555.1. Classification (NCBI taxonomy): domain Eukaryota; kingdom Metazoa; phylum Chordata; class Mammalia; order Chiroptera; family Craseonycteridae; genus Craseonycteris; species Craseonycteris thonglongyai. Next base: position 8,303 of record PVKE010046998.1, on the reverse strand, counting down.
AGATGGTTTCCAGCAATGGCTGCCATTAATTCCTCCCTCCCTGCCCACACGGCTGCTTGAGAGCTGGAATCTATTTCTCTCCCTTTGAATCTGGTCCAGCCTTGTGATTTTGACCAACAAAAAGTAGAAGTGACACTGTACTATGGCTGTGACTAGGTTTTAAGAGACCCAGAAGCTTTAGCTTTCACTTGGGAAGCCAGCTGTTCTGCTGTAGAGAAGCTTGGATAAAACTATTTTGTGACTAAGAAGCCAAGTGCAGAGAGGCCACCTGGAGTTGCCCAAGGCCCCAGACATGGAAGTGAAGCCTTCTTGGACCTTCTTGCTCAACCCAACCTCTTGCTGAATGCAGTCAAGGAAGTGAACCCAGCACCTGCCATATGGAGTAGAAGAATTATTCAGGTAACCCATCATATTTCTGAACGATCGAATTATGAGAAATAATAAACCAATGCTACTCTACGCCATTAGCTTTTTTGTTGTTGTTACACAGCAATAGATAACTAAAACATAATGTACAAGAGGATATTTCTGTTTTTTTATAGCAATATTAGAGTCTAAGTAAATCCTTCATGCCTTTTCTTTATATGAAAACAAAATGCTGGGATGCCAAGATAGCTCAATAGGTTGAGTGCTGGCCTTGTAACTATGAGGTCTGGAGATCAAATCCCAGCCCCTGCCCATGCAAACCTATATGCTGAACTATGACGCAACTGGTAACTACCAGGATGGTGGCAAAGGTTCTCACCTCCCATGTGGGAAGTCCCTAGGTTAGTTCCACCCCACATGGCCCCACATCCACCTGTGTAGAATGAAACTATGTCAAAACTAACGATGTGCAACTAAGGAGATGTTCTGGGCTTTCCCCTCTTCTTTCTCTCACCTCTCAAAAAATAAAAATAGATACTTAAAAAAAGTCAACACATTCCCAAATATTCTAAGTGAGGACAGAAGCCTCACTGAAATTCATCAGGGTACAATGAAAGAACACTGGACTAGGAGGCAGGAAGCTTGCCCCTAACCAGCTATGGGCCTCGGCAGCAGCATAAAGGTGGAGGTAGTGGGAGCTGTCTGCCCTGTGCAGGCAATAAGGGGTTGCCCAGTAGGTGGAGAATTATACAACAATAATAAAACCCCCTAAAAGTTGGCCTGCTTTTATCACTAGTGGTCAGCAATTCTAATTAATTGCAGTAATAAAATCCTCCTCCCCATGGAGCTGACCTCTCCTGCTCCACCCCCATCTCAGTAACTTCTGAACCTCAGAAGTTTAAATTACTGAGCTTGAGCTTGGTAGAGATGGATAGGGTTGATCCATCTATAAAATTCTATGATTCAAGAGGCAGCCAGCTCTCTATGTGTGAATTTGTTCAAATTCATCCATTTATTCATTCCCTCAATGACCACTTATCAAGTACCTTCTAAGTGCCAGGCACCTTGCTAAGTGTTAGGACACAATGAATAAGACCTAGGCCCTGTCCTTAAGGAGTTCACAGAGAAGCCACTCTATAGCCTAAGCCTCGAGCTAAACTTCCCAGGCCAGCTCCCACAGTGTCTTCTCACCTCCTTGGAAGCACCTTCTTTGACCATCAGGTCCTTCTGCCCTCACTGGTGTTTGAGCTGTTCACAGGTAGAGCTTGTGGCTTATTCATCATCATAATCCAAAGTCTAAATAATACTATATAACCTTTGGCTCTGCAAATGTTTGTTGAATGAGTGAATAAATAGCAATTTAGAATGGGGATTAATACCTGCCAAAGATATCAAAGTAAGTTGAACCATATAAAATTGTCAACTCTTGATTATTTTGATTTATAAAACAGCAATTTCATATGGTTCAACTTGAGGCATAGAATTTCCAGAGAAGGATATGTATGAGCTGTGTGTCGGGTGTGGAATGGGAGCTGAAGAGTATCTACCTTGAAATTCTATCCTAGAGGCCTTATTTCCCAAAGCTAAGAGGACCCCACTGTGAGTTAGTTGTATTTATGTCCGTCCTTGCATACAAGTTAAGGGCAATGTTGAACCTGGCTGCTCAGGCACATCTCCCACTTCTTAGCTTTACCTGATGGTTCTTTTCTGCTGGATCCCCAGTGCTTTCTTTAGAGACTTGAGTGAAAGAGGTGAAAGGTTTCCAGCCATAGCCACTTCTTTTCTTAGACCTTTTAACAAAACGTCCCCCTTGAAAGTCTCTCACTGTTCCTGGAGACATTGCTGGCATAGGGCAAATGCTAGCACCGTCCACCCACTGGCCCCCTGGCAGCTGCACAAAAGGAGGAACATAAGTGGAAGATGGGGGTCCCATGGCTGGGGGCAAGTCACAGACGTTAGCAAACATTCTTGCCTGCTGCTCTTTCTGTGCCATCCTCAACTCACTGAATTTCTGCTCAATATTCCTCAGCATCTCAGCATTCTGGCGTGCTATCACCTGTGAAATCTTTAGGTTCAGCACACACTTACTAATGTATTGCTCAGTCATGGACCTGTTGCTAACATTGCCCATGGCTTCTCTGGCTGGCTCAGGCAGGCTGGGTGAACTAAGCGAACTGCTTTGCCTGTCCCAATCCTCAAAGGAGAGCTCTGTGTTAGCTTCGGAAGAGCTCTCATCCTCATCATAAAAGCAGCATGCCTCTCTCTCCATCTTTTCCAACTCCTCTTCCAGGGACTTCAGCTCATCTACTTGGTCTGATGTAGCCTCCTCAGGAGATGAACCAGCTCCTGGGGACTTCTGCTCTTTGTCATCTCCCATGTCCAGGCAGCCTGAGTAGATTTCACTGATTTCAAAGCTGCAGAGGCTCACCTGACCTGGGCTGGGGCTCCTGGCCTCTTTGGCCACAGAGCAAGCAGGAGAAGCAGCATCTTGGCTCTGAGTCTCCTTGGCCATCAGACTTGGATCTGGGGCCTGAGGATCTGGTGTTGCTTTGTCCGTGGGAGAAAAGTAACCCATTGGTGAATAAAGCTGACTGCCTGTTAAAAGAGCAGCAACATGCAAATGAAGAAAGTAATCACATGTAGAAACTAAGCAGCCTTGGGTGGCATAAGTTACAGTGTGGTGAAAACACGCATAACTGTCACAACATGCAAATTACAAGCCCCTGAATCTTAAGGACTAAATTCATAGCTTTCTTTATACACATAAGTGTTTGAATATTCATGTAGGTTAAAGTTATGCCTTTTTTTTGTTTTTAAGATTTATTTGTATTGTTTTTGACAAAGAGAGAGAGAGAGAGATACAGAGACAGAGACAGAGAGAAAGGGGAGGGCCCAGTACAATCTCCATAGTTGCACATTGTCAATTTTTCCACATAGTTTCATTCCACAGGTGGGTAAGGGGCTACACAGGGCAGCAACTGGACCGGGGTCTCACCCTGGTAAGAACCAAACTGGGGGCACACCCCAGTTCAGCATATGGGTCCACACGGGCCAGGGCTGGGATTCGATCTTAGGTCCCCAGGGCTGCAAAGTGAGCACTTAACCCACTGAGCCTTCCCGGCTTCTCTAAAGTTATGCTCTTTTATATCGTTTTATTTATTTATTTATTTATTTATTTATTTATTTATTTTTATTTTTGACAGAGAGAGATACAGAGACAGAGACAGAGAGAGAACTGAACTGGGAGAGCTCCCACTTCAGCATATGGTTCCGCACAGGCCGGGGTCGGGATTCGATCCCCGGTCCCCAGTGCTGCAAAGTGAGCGCTTAACCCACTGAGCCATCCCGGCTTCCCCTAAAATTATGCTCTTGATTAGCATCTACTAATGGTAGTTGAGACACCGCCCAAGATGCCACTGCATCATGGGAAGAATAATACCTTAAAACATAAATAACACCAGGAACTGACCACCCACCACCCCTGGTTAATGATGTACAGCTTGCAGAAAATAGATGAAAGACCCAAAGTAATGAAAACTTGTGAGGGCTATTCTGGAAGCCTCCAGCTCTGTCCAAAAAGAGTCAGAAAGAACTGTCCCTTGGCCTGGATTCCAGCTCTATAACAAGCTCTGGAATCCTGATCGAGCCATTATCTGGACTTTAGTCTTCTCATCTGTAGTATGAGGGCCTTAAGCTAGATGAATGTAAGGCCCTTTCCAGCTCTGAATCCTAAGGTTTCTGAATGTACCAAAAAGCAGTAAGCTATAGGAAAAAGATGGAAACACCAAAATGTTAACAAATTATTTCTAAGTTGGTGGAGTTAAAGTGATAACTTTCTTCTTTGTACTGTTTCAAACTTTGTATTATGAGCAGAAATCTTCATTTAAATTAAGAAATCATCACTTTTATTTGTGAAGCAATTAGATAAATTCCTAAGGGTAATCATGCTAGAAATAAAGTGGTTGTTACTGCTTAGTTCTAGATCCAACCAAGGTGTATATGGAGCTCAAAAAGTTTAACTTAATCATTTCAAGGATCTTGATTTTCTTCCCCCCAAGACATCCATCTTTTCCCAGTATAAGCGGTGTGTACAGTTTGAAGGAGTTGAATACTTGCAGCTCACAACTCTGAGAACACATTCATGCCAAAATCTGTATATTAAGGCCATACCTGCTTTCTTTAGCTCTTTTATTTCTAAGTCAGCAGTCTCTTTGGGATGTTGTGAAGTTAGTCCTAGACAGACATTGACATCAGGATGGAGTTCATATCTATGCACCCTGGGACTCTCAGTTTGCTGAGTTCTCTGGGCTCCAATAAAATCCTGTAACAAGGGAAACACTGTCAAAGACATATTTGCAATCATCTGAATGTCATTGGTGTTTCTGAATCAAATAAGTTCCTCTTCTGTTGGGCAGACTGACTGTAGTCCTAATTGGCTAATTCAGTATCATTATTTTTAACAGTAGTAACAGTAGCTGCCATTCACTTTATCGTACTCTGTTCCTACAGGGTGCCCATACTACGTGTTGGCCCTTCCCAGCTGCCCTCAGCAATTCCCAGCTGCCCTGGCCAAGTTAAGCAGTTAGGCTTTCCTCAAGAACACTGAAACAGTGTAATGACATGAGGATTTCCAAAGCTTCTTACAACTTGGGTCTCTAACTACCTATTCCCCTGAGATGAACAAGCAGGAATAAACTCCTAACAGTTCAAAGCTTACCCTTAGGTCATTCTTCAGGATATACTGGATATCTTGAAGATTCATACTTCGGTCTTTCTGCTTGACCTGGATGCCTGACTTAACAATATCGTAGTAAGGTTTTGGAAGCCTGACATCAGCTTCTAAATAATTTCCCGAGACTATGGCTTCTTTAATAGCTGAGCCATCTAAGCCATCCCAGGGCATGTTGTCTGTCAAGGAAAAAGTCAGAGGAAGGGGTAACATTAAGAAATCAGATGAAATTGGTAACCTTACTCAAATCACTTGATCCCTTTAAACATTAACTTCTCTCTGTAAAAAACAAAAACAAAACACCTGGAAGCCTAATCACAAATGAGAAGCCACTTTACTCATTTACCTGAGCATTGGTAGCAATACTGTTTCAAAACTTTGCTTGGATTAAATGCATACCATTGACAAGCTGGTAGGTAGGCTTTCCTGAGTCTTAAAAAACATGTTAACACGTTGCGTATGGCGGGGTTTAAAACCCTCATACCCTTCTGTTCCGGCATGTATTTAAATGAGACCACGTTGAAATGAACTCTTCTCTTTAAAATGCTATTGCTTCCATATTATTTATAACTTTTCAATGAAATTTTTTGTACTTACTCACGTAAATTTATCCATTGATAATATTTGCTCATTATATATCAACCAAACCTCATTAATTAAATAAATGTTGCAAAAAATAAAAGGTCAAGTGTAAAAATGAGAATTCTCATTACCCGTCCTTAACACATGGCTCAGAAAAAACAAAGATTCTCATGATCTGTACGCAATGTGTTAAAAGAGAAAGATTTCTGGAAGATTACCTTATATCTTCCATATAAATCTCTTTTTTCTATCTCTGCATTTTCATAAAGCTTAGTAACTCTTGGGAGCAGGGGGAGAAATCCAACCTGAGAACATGGACTTTGGTAATAATCACTGTGCTCTTTGATCTACCTGTTAAAATCTCCTGTATGATCATAGAAAAGCTGTAGAGGTCCGACTTCACTGTGGCTGTTTTCTGTAAAATCACCTCTGGGGCAGCCCAGCTGTACAGCTGGGTTGGGATGGGTACTTGAGTCAGGTCCCTGTGTCCTTCTCCGTCCTGGCTATATAAGGAAACATAAGACAATGTTCATGTCTTAAAGGATCATTCTGATCATTGTACAGTAAGTACATTTGTGAAACATCTGCCTCTGAAGACTACCAACCTCTTTGAGCTTCTAGAAATTCAGCTAGATCCTGTGCCAATCCAAGCTGCTTAATATTCAACACCGGCGATTCCTCAACTTTCCTACCTGAGTGGGCTCTGCCCAACCTCCCACTTCATCTGGCCGTTCTCTCCTGCTCACTCACTCCACTCATATCACAGGGGGCCTCTTTCCATTCCTCCAACATGCCAAGCATATCTCCACTTCAGGTCTTTGCACTAGTGGTTTCTTCTGTCTGGCCCACTCTGCCCACAGATCCTAGAGTGACTGCTGCTGCTTCTAAAAGAGATATTAACTTGAAAATCACCTCCTCAGAAAGGCCTTCCCTGACCACCCAATCTAAAGTAGTCCTCCATTACTGGCATTAGAGCACTTATTATCTGAATTGCTTGTTGATTTATTTATTGTTTATCGTATCTTTCTCCTCTCCAATAAAGTCAGGGCTATGAGGTAGGCATGCTATCTGTCTCTTATATCACTGTATCTTACATCAGGGCACCTCAATGCTAACTTTTTAATAACACTCTTTCAGGATACCTTCCCCCCTTAACCCCACTTGTTTTATCAAAGCCTTCTGGGACTTCACCAGCTCCTTGTGATTGCTTCTTTTCTGAATTCTGCCCTCTTAGGAATAGTCCTCTCAGTTCAGCACTCAAAGGTTCACTGATTTACTTGAAAAACTCAGCTTTCCAACCAGACTCCTTGAGAACTAAGTCACAGCATACTAAATGTATTCCGAGCCAAAAAGAATCCTCATAATAGGTCAGTGTTGGCTTCTGCCCACAGCTATCATGAGCATCAAATGAGATTGTGTATGGAAACACTCCTTGTGTCATAAAGCACTATGCAAGTTAGGAATTTATCATATAAAGATTATAGTAGGCATTTGATAAAAACTTGATAACTGCTAGTTGATAATTAAGAATTAAGGGATGCCAGGATAGCTCAGTGGTTGAGCACTTGCCTTGCAATTGCAAGGTCCAGCGTTCAATTTCTGGCCCCAGCCCTTGCAAACCCATATGCTGAACTGTAGCACAACTGGTAGCCACCTGGATGGTGGTGAAGGCTCTTGCTTCCCATGTGGGAGGCCCTCAGTTTTGTTAACGCCCTGCGTGGCCCCACATCCACCTGTGTGGAATGAAACCATGTCACAGCTAATGATGTACAACTATGCAGACTGCTCTGAGCCCTCCCCTTCTCTCTCACATTCTTTCAAACAGTAAAATAAGTCTTAAGAACAAAACAAGGAAAAATTAAGTTTTTTAAAAAGCAAGTGACCAGCAGTTCCTTGCTGGTTTGGCAAAGGATAGATAATAGAGAATGGAAAGGGTTTCTCAAACTTCAAGTAAACGTCCCTGAATAACAATTCTTCCAGCAGAGCTTTTGATATAATAGATGGTAGTGAGACCAGGAAGCCATGAAATTAGAAAAGATATTGACTTGTTAGAAAAGATGATATTGACTTTTTACTTGTATTGCTAAGTAGTTGTGTGTGGCCTGGTATAGTGTGAAGAGCATGGATACACATCTCAATATTACACTAGCATCACAGGAAAAACAATAAAGTGTTATATGGTCAGATATATATTGAGGACCTAGCATGCTTGGTTCTTCATGTTGTAGCGTGATCCTCCAAGGGAAGCAGTTATCTACCTTGTCAAGCCTCTCAAGCTTGTCTAGGGCTCTGACAAGGGACAAGTCACTTATAATGAATATGTATGTTCTTTCTCTTTTACTTCCACTCACCATCCTCTTATGTTCCTCCTTCCTTCTCTGTTAAAGCTAGTTGGGTGTGAGAAGGAGCGCTTCTTTACCAGCTGTCATTCTAGGGCAGTTATTTTTCTGGGCTTTAGCTCTGACATAATTAAAATTACATTTGTCTGCAGCTATGTGATACCATTTGCAAGGTCAATTCCAGCTCTGAAGATTCCATTAAGAAGGAGTTAAAGAGGGAAAGCCGGGATGGTTTAGTGGGTTAAGTGACCGCCTTGCAGCCCCAGGGAACAAGAATCGCATTCCAG
>PVKE010046997.1:0-12076 GCA_004027555.1 Craseonycteris thonglongyai | reverse complement strand
TGTTAAAAACTTGTTCAGGGAGGTAGCCTCCCTCCCTGATGAGGTTAGGAAACTTTTCCTCCACGTAACGACAAGCAGCATCGTTGTCAGCAGAGGAAGCCTCACCATACAGAAGCACGTTTCTGAGGCCGTATCTTTTTTGAAATTTTTCGAACCAGCCTTTGCTGGCTGAAAAGCCTCGTCCTCGAGGAGGCGAATCACTCCTGGCAGCGCTAGCACTGGCTTGAGGTTCGTCAGCACCTTCTTCAGCCTCTTCATTGTCGTCATCGGGCAAGATTTGGTCATAGAGAGCTTTGGCCTTTGTCCTGATCATATTAGTGTCCAAACTCACTGTCTTTTTCCTGCCATTAGCAATCCACAATGCCAGTGCAGCTTCCATTTTCACAATTCTGTTATTACGCGGAGTTACCACATGCTTCGCTTCTTTATTGAAGGTGATTGAAGCAGTTTTGCGGATGTTTGCTTCCTCTTTCTTGATGCACCGCACTGTAGATTCCTTCACCCCGTCATGGCGTGCCACAGATGCATGACTTCTGCCCTCTTTGATCATATCTAAAAGTTTCACTTTTTCGCTGATGGTCATCATCTTCTTCCTCTTGGGCGCCCCGGAGGAAACTTTCGCAGGGGCACAGCGCTTAGGCGGCATTATAAGGGCTTAATTAATAAAAAAAGTTATCACTTAAACAAAACAAGTTATCGCCAACACAACACTAAAATACAGTATGTGAGACAGTCAACATCATGTACAAGACTGGCGAGACACAACAAGAGAAGATGCTAGGTGAGGCTGCGATGATGCGCAGACAATCAACTCACAGGGATACATCCACTCGTCCTCTCATGGGTCGATGTCGCACCGGAAACCAATCCCGCGCCTTTATGAGCCCGTGGGATGGACTCTGAGTCAACTCATCCCTTTGTTTGACATGCAGGGATCCTTCTCTCTCGCGCATCCACATGAAATAACGCTCCTTTCTGCAATGTGGCTGCCGGCATGGTGGTATTTTTTCATTTTATTTTTTGATGAATATTTTGGAAAAAACCGCGAAGCACTGAAGCCACAAAACATGAAGCGCGAAGTGGCGAGGGAACACTGTACTTTATATAAGATCAGTTAAACAAACTGTGCCTTATTTGAATTTAGTAAGTTGCAACTTCTATAAAATTTAGAGTTTTTATCTATTTTGTGTTCAACTGCTACAAAATTATACTCTAAAGCTGTGTATAAAAAAGCCAACATTGGGAAAGCTGAGATGGCTCAGTGGTTTAAGTGTTCATTTTGCAGCCCTGGGGTCTGAGGATCGAATCCCGGCTCCAGTCCACATAGACCTATGTGCTGACCTGGGGTGTGGAAGGCTCCCGGCTCAGTTCCTGCCCTGCGCAGCCCTGTGCCCACCTGTGGAGTGAAACTATATGGAAAGGTAATGCTGTCAACTATGGAGACCGCTCTGGGCCCTCCCCCTTCTCTCTGTCTCTCTCTGTCTGTCTCTCTCTCTGTCAAAAAAAGCAATTAAAATAAATCTTTAAAAAAAAAAAACCCAACAAGTCTGGAACTTTGGCTAAATGTGATCCATCCGGATAATGCAGGCTCTAAGTCAAATAATTCTGAAAAAAATATTTTCTTCTGTCTCAATGATTCACCAAATATTGAACTAGAATTCTGCCATGTGTTCATACCTCCCATAATGCGTTTGAAAATTTTCTCCTACTTTGCCCATAAAAAGGACTTTTCTCTCTCCTACTCAGGTGATAATTGCTAATATCAGTTGCTAGTATCCATGACAGTCCTGCTGTCAGTTCCTGTTTCCATAATTTGTTGGCTGAAACTGTCTTCCAATTATCCTAAAAAAACTTTTCTCCTCACACATGAATTCCTCAGCCTAGTGCAGCTTGGGAATACTTACTTGGTTCAGCAGAGAAGAAACTATCATCCACCTGCTTGATTGAAATGGGATTATACAAATTCTGATACAGAATCACATAGCCAATATGATTATTAGAGGATTAAGTTATAGCAAGAATAGTTTCCAATGGATAAATATCTATACTAACAAAATGTGGCTGTACAACCCTTATCAGCAACCTGTCTCAGGGTCATTAAGTACTTAATGGAACTAAAGGAGCTATCTAATAATACATGAGCAAAATATTATTTTAAAACCAGAGGATTATTTTAAAGCCAAACTAAAGCTCACCAAAATTTTAACTGGTTTCAGCACTTTTCTAGCAATGGCACCAGGAGCTCTTAAACGAATGGTTTCCAAAATGCACCATTTAATTAGAGGGATTTTCTTCAAGTCATCTTCAGACACTTTAATCTTATCTTTACCTGTAAAGAGAATTAAAAAAGAGAATGATCTTAAAGATGCCAGAAAATGGTTTTGGGTAAGTGATCAACATAGGTTAGATACTGCCTCTGACAGCTAGTGTTAAAATTACTATTATTAGGTTGGTGCAAATGTAATTGCAGTTTTTGCATTGTTGAAATTTGCCATTTGATATTGGAATACATTCTTAAATAAATGTGGTGATATTATATATAATTTCAATGTGCATTTCTCACTTTATGTTTTTTTGCTAATGGCTTATTACTTGCTGTTTATCTTATATTTATTTTAGACAATGGAAATGATGTTAAACAAAAAGCACATTTGAGTGATGTTCTTATTTGAGTTCAAAAGAGGTCCTAAAGCAGTGGAGACAACTCCCAACATCAACAACGCATTTGGCCCAGGAACTGCTAACATGAAGTGCAGTGGTGGTTCAAGAGCTTTTGCAAAGGAGACAAGAGCCTTGATGATGAGAAGCGTTAATGACCAGCCATGGGAAGTTGACAATGACCAAAGGAGAGCAATCCTAGAAGCTAATCCTCTTACAACTACATGAGAAACTGCCCAAGAACTCAATGTCAATCATTCTATGGTTGTTTGGCATTTGAAGCAAATTGGAAAGGTGAAAAAGCTTGATAAGTGGGTGCCTCATGAGCTGATGGAAAATTTTAAAAAACTGTCATTTTGAAGTGTTGTCTTCTCTTATTCTACGCAAGAATGAACCATTTCTTGATCAAATTATGGAGTGCAATGAAAAGTGGATTTTATATGACCACCAGCAATGATCAGCTCAGTGCACGGACTGAAAAGAAGCTCTAAAGCACTTCCCAAAGCCTAACTCGGTCATGGTCCCTGTTTAAATATCTGCTGTCAGTCTCATCCACTACAGCTTTCTGAATCCCAGTGAAACCATTGCATCTGAGAAGTATGCTGAGCAAATCGATGAGATGCATAAAAAACTGCAATGCCTGCAGCCAGCACTGGTCAGCAGAAAAGGCCCAATTCTCCACAACACCTGACAGTTCTTTGCACAACCAACACTTCTAAAGTTGAATGAATTGGGCTATGAAGTTTTGTCTCATCTGCCATATTCACCTGACCTCTTGCCAACCAACTACCAATTCTTCCAAGCATCTCCTCCACTTTTTTGCAGGGAAAAACGCTTCTACAACCTGCTAGCAGGATGCAGAAAATGCTTTCCAAGAGCTCGTCAAAGCCCAAAGCACAAATTTTTCCACTACGGAAATACAGTTATTTCTCATTGGCAAAAACCATTGATTACACTGGTTCCTATTTTGATTAATAAAAATGTGTTTGAGCCTAGTTATAATGATTTAAAAATTCAGTCTGAAACCACAATTACTTTTGCACCAACAGTAATTTATTGCCTTTTTCAAATTTTCTTCTTACCAAGCTGACTAAACCAATGTTGATTATTTTAACATCACAGATTGGTATCCAACCTTGGTTCTCACAGTCCTATTTCTTTCTATCAAATGACTGAAATAGTCCCTGTCAGAAAGGTGTCCAATTTTCACTCATTTCATTCTTTCTTGTCTAAATTCTCATTCCATTTAAGGAAATAGCAATACAAGATTGGCATCAAAAGCACAAAGTAAAAGATCTGAGGAGCCACCTGGCTTACTTTTCCTATCTCTTCCTTGCTGACTCATTTTTGTTTTTGTATTTTGTTTGTTTGTTTGTTTGTTTGTTTTTAATCATATATTTCAGAAGCATCCCTGACCGCAAATATAAGAAAAAGGGCGATGGAGCACATGCATTTCATCTGGAAGAATGATTGCTCTAAACGTAGGTGCATCAAATGTTCCTAACGTAACATGTATACTTCAGCTAATATTTAGACTGAAGGCACCTAAAAGAAGATTGGGGCCAATCTGTTTACAACCTGAAGTATGGTGAGGGTCTCAGTCAAATCAGACAATTCCATTAATGGTATTTCAAGTAAAACGTTTGCATTGTGAATATTACTTTAAAACAATACAGCTTTCAATTTGATTTAGACTGTAATTGCTTAATAAATATCAACAACATTATCAGTTAAATGACTAAACTTTCTTATTTGCTTCCCAACCATATTGGGAACGAGTGGTCAGAGTGGAATTTAGGGTCCTCAGCCATAGCTCTCTTTAACTCTGGATGAGGCTTGTTCTAAAGCAAGTCTGTTCTGCAGGAGAGACCTGGCTCGGGCTGCCTGGGAAAGCTTCTCTGTCAGCTCATGTGGAATTCCTAGGGAGTCAGAAGCAAAGGTCTTTGGTTAGTAGAGTCTGGGAACCAGGGTTTTTGAACTCGAGTTCTACTAATCCCCATAGGGGTGCTTATACACTCCATTAAACTTGATAGATTCTTGAGCAAAAATAAAGACCAGGATCTGAGTTAGGCTTCACCTAGGTCACAACCAGTAAGGCATTCTTGCAATACAGTTAGTCTAGTAGAAGGTAAAAGACAAATATGTAATTAACTGGTGGTTTAACACACAGGCAAGGAAACTATCCTGTGAGATGTAAAATATTCTAAAACAGTTGAAAGCAGGGAGGGTTTATACCCAACTAAAGGAAAAGCAAAATATTCCATGAGTATCCTTCTTTAAAATTGCAAGTATAATTAGTTTCTTGCATGAAGTAGGCCTTAGTAAATATATATTGAATTAGAAAATGGTCCAATTTCAACATGGGGAGATGAGTGAGGGGATATTCTAGGCAAACAAAACAGAAAGAGCAAGGCCCTAAAAAAGTTTGGACTCTAGTATATAGTGAAGCTTCTAACCTCCATTTAGAAAAAAAGATATTTCATTAAGAGTTCTTACTAGACTAATTGAATTATAGAGTGCAAAATTTGTGTAGTATGCAATATAAAAACAACAGCTTGTTTTGAGTTGAAAATAATATTTAAAATCTATTATGACCTATAAATAAATATATGAGAGATATAGACTACACTTGGAAAACAAATATTTTGTTAAAATATTTTTAGTTTCTTGAATCCCAATGTGATGTGGGAAAAATAAGGTAGTATTCTTGGACTAGACAAAGAAAAAGAAATGGAAATATATTAAGTTTTTAAACATCTTTAGGTTAAAGACCTTTCTTATTATAACTCTTAGAAATGGCTCTGTACTCTTACTGTGCATATTTCAATGCACATCTGTGGTTTGTTCTTCCAGCATTTTGACTCTAAAATTAGAAGGCTCCACTTGGAAGAATGCCAAGGTAATCATCAAAACGGCCAGAGCCTAACATTGACCAGAATTAGTACAGAAGACATGCAGGGAGGAAACTATGGGTGATTTGGGGTAAAATTCAGAAACCATCTGTTTAATTCCTGGCATAAATACAATAAAAGTCAAATGGAATCTTAGGGTATTTCAAACAAATAAGATTCTTATGCTCAGAAATAGCAGAAAATGTTTCTAAACTACAGTAGATTCTTAGTTACCCAGCACTCATGAGGATTGGAGGACTGGTGGGTGCTGGATAAATGTAAGGAGACTCTGTCAACTGGAACTTAAGCAACCAGCACTCTCAAGCACCAGGCAAATCAAGCCATTGCTTGAGTTTCAGTTAACAAAAAGTCCACTGTATATATAGTTAGGGGTTACAGAAGCATGATAGCATGCATGTTATAACACAGTAACTATAAGTTATATTTGTTAAGGAAGTACAATAGATTGAAATTCTATTATTTCAGCCATTTATTCACTCAATAGAAATTCGTTTCATATCTGTTATGTGCTAACCCAAGCAAAGGTGCCATAAGAGACATGAAGAGGATAATACTAATTTATGGACCATCTAATGTCACGGATACTTTGGACCATTTCATTTATTTCTCCTAACTACCTGCCAGGCATGGATCCTTAGAGAGGTTAATGTGTTGGAGGAGACAAGTGTCAGAGCAGTCTTCAAATCTGTGTCTTTATTCGAAAGCCTTACCCTCTGTTTACTGTGTCCTATTGCTTCCCCTAAGAGAATGGAACGAGAAAGATACACTCATTGCCTTAAAGGAGCTTGGACACAAGCACACAAAATAATGCCTAGATATAAATAACTGTGATATAAGTTTCATTAGAGAGGATTCAAGTGTCAGTGGTGTTCATCCTCTCTCGTCTAGGGCTAGAATTTCAGTTAAACCTGGACGGATGAGTGAGGCGTACCCAGGCTGAAAGAAAAGTAACAAACACCAAAATTAAACATAAAAATATAATTTTTTGGAATTAAAAAAAACGAAAGCAAATCAAACAGAATCACTAAAGTAGGTCCTTCTTTGACAGAGAGCTACTCTAGCTCCTCAGTATTTAAGGTCCCTTTCTTTACACTTACACACACACACACACTAAATAAGCAAACACATAAAGTACAAAATACAAAAATTTTGTTTCCATAGTCCTGGAGTAACATTACATAAAGAGTTAACTAATAATTTTGTATAAATAATTAATGTTTTGATAGAAAGGAGAATAGTAGGGTATTTGTTAAGTCTTTTGAGACATAATGCTGAGGAGAGTGAATCAGGTGCACAGTGGGGCCCTGTGCTTCCCCACAAATGGAAGACAGGTATATACACTACCAAGAGACACATGGAAAAATGAAGGGAAGCAAATAAAATACTCCAGTGAAATTTAAAGAGTTCCTACGTATTCTATCACTTCTTTCTTTACTTCTGAAAGCATGGGTTCTATGTTCTGTTTGTTGTCTTTGCTGTGAGGTCAGTTTTCCTTCACAGAGGTTTCCTTTTCATATGTGTACAACAGCTTATTTTAAATATTTAGAGTTAAGGTGTGTATAAAAGGTTACAGTACACATGAAGGAGAATTAACCTGGGATAAAAACACATGTCATAAAGGTTGAAAAAGAAAGGAACTGATGTAGTAACACTAAGCAATGATTTCTACCAAAATTTGGTCAAGAAATTTGCTCCTATATTTTATAATTTATTTAGAAAGCAAAATCTAATTATAAAAGTTAGTGTTTACTTGAGTGTTATTTGGGAAATTATGTAATAGCTTTGAAAAAATACAGCATTTCTGTAACTTCTGCTAAAAAATAATGAAGCAATGATATCAATTACTGACAGATTAAGGCAAGAAAATAGTTTTCTGGCATACAAGTGTTTTTTCAACCATGAATTTCAAGATAAGCACCTAAAAATCCAGGTTTTAGTGAACAGAGACATAGCTAAAGAGAAATAGCAAATAAATAATTTATAGTATGCCGAAGGGGAGTAAGGGAATATCTTAATTCTTTCCTTTATTTCAGAAATTTAAAAAAGCTTCAATATTTTAAATAATGTTCAAAAAATTTCAGTTAAAAAATATTATACTTCTACTTTATTCCGGGAATATTTTCTTATATTTACAAAATTTCTGTTTTCTTCTCAGAAGAAACCTGTATTTACTGGAAAAGGTTAGTACATCTCAAATAGAATATGTAGATAAAGTGTTCTGAAATAGATAATATCATTAACAATATGTTTTATGGGGAAGCCGGGATGACTCAGTGGGTTAAGCGCTCACTTTGCAGCCCCAGGGACTGAGGATTGAATCCTGGCCTTGGCCTGTGTGGACCCGTATACTGAACTGGGGAGTGCCCCCAGTTTGGTTCTCACAGGGGTGAGGCCCTGGCCCAGTTCCTGCCCTGTGCAGCCCCATGCCTACCTGTGGAATTAAACTATGTGGAACAACCAATGATGTGCCGCTATGAAGACTGTTCTGGGCCCTCCCCCTTCTCTCTGTCTCTGTATCTCTCTCTCTCTCTCTCTCTCTCTCTCTGTCAAAAACAATAAAAATAAAACTTTAAAACAATATGTTTTGGGGAAGCCGGGATGGCTCAGTGGGTTAAGCACTCGCTTTGAAGCGCCAGGGACCGAGGATTGAGTCCCGGCCCCGGTCCTTGAGGACCCATATGCTGAACTGAAGAGTTCCCCCAGTTCAGTTCTCTCTCTGTCTATGTATCTCTCTCTCTCTGTGTCAAAACCAATAAAAAAAAATAAAAAAAAAATTAAAAATAAAACAATATGTTTTATATCTCAAATGACCCTCAAGGGGAAGCCGGGATGGCTCAGTGGGTTGAGTGCTCACTTTGCAGCGCCGGGGACCGGGGATCGAATCCCGGCCCCGGCCCGTGCGGAACCATGTGCTGAGCTGGGAGCTCCCCCAGTTCAGTTCTCTCTCTGTGTGTGTGTCTCTCTCTCTCTCTCTCTCAAAAATAAATAAACAAACAATCAAATGACCCTCAAAATGTGACATAGGATAAAAAAAGTTACCTTTTCCCCTTTATTTTTAGCTTTGAAAGAAAAGATTGTGAATTTGTTTTTTGTTGGCAAAAGGTACACAAATAAGGATCATGCTGATCAATTATTTTGCCTTTGAAATTTTTTGGTTAATTGAGGCATTATAGTTACAATTATTTTTCATATCTGGTAGGAAAAATGTTCCTTACTAGTTTTATATTTCTAATAATTTTTATATATAATCACATTTATTCTTTAAAAACTTCTAAGTCATTTAGTTAACCCCCCCCCAAATAACACAAATATTGGAATTCACATTATAATTAATTAAATATATATTAATTTCCAAAGGACTAGCATTTTCATATTGAGCCTTCCTATACCGAAAAATGGTATGCTTTTTGTTTAGGTTGCTTTTTAAAATACATGTTCGGGGGAAGCTGGGATGGCTCAGCAGGTTAAACACTTGCTTTGCAGCCCCAGAGAACAAGGTTGGGGAACAAGAACTGAACCCCAGCCCTGGCCTGTGTGGACCCATATGGTGAAATGGGCTGTGCTTCCCATGCGGGAGGCCCCCAGCCCAGTTTCTGCCCTGTGTGGGCCCTGCCCACCTGTGTGGAATGAAACCATGTTGAAAACTGACGACATACAACTATGGAGACTGCTCTGGGCCCTCCCCCTTCTCTCTGTCTCAGTCTCTGTCAAAACACAATAAAGTAAATCTTTAAAATACATGTTTGTATAAAATGTTGTAATTCCTCCATATAGATCGTATGCAAGAGAAACACTAGTTAGATGAACAGAAAGGACAGATGTAAATGGCAAGAAAGACTGAAAAAGCACCTTAGATATTTGTGGTAGATACAGACTGAAGAAGCAAAGAGATTGTCCATGGACTCTGAATATGGGCATTAGGGGTTTAGGGATCATAGCTACAGCCTGGCGAACCACATCTCCTTCAATTCTCACCCTCAACCTCCAGCTCCTTCCAAATACTTCAGTTATTTCTGAGCTTCCAGCTCTGGTTCTCATTTTTCCAGAGATGGATATGGCTTTTTGGCATCTGATGGTTTAGGTTAACATTTTATTATCAAAGACACGCATTCCTATTTTTGGGAAAGGCAGTTGTGTGTGCACAGTTTTTCAACCCCAACTCAGTCACATAAGAGTGAGCCTTGGGCCTGGAAGACTTCTGTACCAAGAGATAACGAGCCCGGACAACCTGGGCTGGGCTTATCAACTTGTGTAGGAACACCTTTCCTTGTTTTAGGCACAATGAATACTCTCTTGTCTCTGCTTAAAGTACGTGCAACCTGGGTGCCCATCCAACCCTACTGTTATATCTGTCCTCCACGAGGAGGGGACAGGGTCCCTTCGTTGTGAGAATAGCATTGTTACATCAGTGCTTCACTGCACTGTGTTTTCCTCAGCAACTCTGATAGCAATATGCAGAAGGAAGAAGTGTTTAGAGTCCTGCCCCGGGACTGATAACCAGTACACGGTACTTTTCCTGACACCTATTGATAAATTATAAGCAATTATCTTTTGTAAGTATACTCTGCTCGGCTGCTTCAGTTTGACATTCATAACTACAGACTGAAAAAGGCAGTGACAACAATGGACTGAGAAAAGTATCAAGGACTGCAATATTTCTTAGAACAGGTTATTAACCTTTAAAAGACGGCATTTAAATTCCCGTAGTGGGGTCTCCCGGCCGGAGCTTTTTTGGCCATTTAAATTCAGCTCTGCAGGCATTTACTTTTTTTCCTCTATCTTATCTATTTTTTGAGTTATTTATAAAAAGTAAAAACATTTATAGAGAAAACATATTGTTTATTATTAAATTCATCTTTTAATATATTTCACTAATGTAAAAAATATAAAAATTATATCTACAATTTAAATTACATTTTTTCAATACAAAAAATAAACTTTTCATTTTTTATTATTACATATTAAAAACATTTTACTCTTGGAAATGGTCTTCAAAAAGTTCTAAGGAAGGGCCTAAGGAAGGGCCAAGCGCAGCGTGTCAAAAAGGGGAGGTGTTGAGCGAGGAGGGAAGTTCCAAGACAATGTTTGTTTTTATATATACTGCCCAGAAAAAGAGGGGATGGCTAGCAGGTCAAAAGAGACATTTGTTGAAAGATAAATAGTCCTGACATCATTACGCGCTCCAAGCACATCACAGAAGGAGCGAGAAATAACTCAAATAAAGTGGGAATGAAAGTTTCCATTTGGCCAGCGGGACCCGCTCCTTGCCGGGAACGAAAGTTCCCTTTCGTCTGATAAAGGTTAAGACTGATGGACATTGATTTTGTAGCCTGCAACTTTATTGTATTTGTCTATTATTTGTAATAGATTTCTGATAGAGTCTTTAGAGTTTTCTATATACAGAATCATGTCATCTGCAAAGAGTGACAGTTTAACTTCTTCTCTCCCGATTCTAATACCTTTTATTCCTTTCTCTTGTCTGATTGCTCCGGCTAGAACTTCCAGAACTATGTTGAACAGCAGTGGTGACAGGGGACATCCCTGTCTTGTTCCTGATTTTAGGAAAATAGGCTTCAGCTTTTCCCCATTCAGTATAATATTTGCTGAGGGTTTGTCATATATGGCCTTTATTATGTTGAGGTACTTTCCTTCGATTCCCATTTTATTTAGTGTTTTTTATCATAAATGGGTGTTGTATCTTGTTGAATGCTTTTTCTGCATCAATTGAAATAATCATGTGGTTTTTATCCTTTGTTTGGTTTATGTGCTGAATTACATTGATTGATTTGGGTATGTTGAACCATCCTTGTGCCCCTGGGATGAATCCCACTTGGTCATGGTGAATAATCTTTTTAATGCACTGTTGTATTCTGTTAGCTAAAATTTTATTTAAGATTTTTGCATCAGTGTTCATCAGTGAGATTGGCCTATAGTTTTCCTTTTTGGTATGGTCTTTCCCAGGTTTTGGCATTAGGGAGATATTAGCTTCATAGAAAGAGTTGGGTAGTACTGTCTCATCTTGAATTTTCTGGAGTAGTTTGAGGAGGATGGGCATTAATTCTTCTTTGAATGACTGGTAGAATTCATTGGTAAAGCCATCTGGTCCAGGCCTTTTGCCTTTGGGCAATTTTTGGATAATTGTTTCAAGTTCTGTACTGTTGATTGGTCTGTTTAGGTTATTCAAATCTTCTTGGTTCAGTTTAGGTAAACTATATGTTTCTAGAAATTTTTCCATTTCCTCTAAATTGTCAAATTTGTTGGCATAGAGATTTTCATAATAATCTCTTGAGTGGGACCTTATCAAGCCAAAAAGCTTCTGCACTGCAAAGGAAACCATCAACAAAGCAAAGAGGCAACCAACCAACTGGGAGAAAATATTTGCAAACAATGCCTCTGATAAGGGGCTAATATCAAAAATATACAAAGAACTTGTACAACTCAACAAGAAAAAAACAAGCAATCCAATTAAAAAATGGGCAGATGACCTTAACAGACACTTCTCTCAT
>PVKE010046996.1:0-12072 GCA_004027555.1 Craseonycteris thonglongyai | reverse complement strand
CCCCCAGTTCAGTTCTCTCTCTGTCTCTGTATCTCTCTCTCTCTCTCTCTTTCTCTCTCTCTCTCTGTGTCAAAATAAATAAATAAATAAAAGTATATTTAAAACATAACATGATTGAAGCATTATTATCAACAATGCATTATTACTTAGGAAATAAACTACAAAACTACAATTTATATATTGGACACACTTCCTCTCTGTTTTCCAAATTGTTTATGTCATATAAATCTCATAAAGATTTATGGGCATGTTCATTTATATAGATATAGAAATACGTATGAAAAACTAGACACTGAAATATCAATAGAAGCTATTTTGGGGTTATATGATTGAATATGACTTTTCTCCTTATTTCCCTCTCTGTAATTTTACAATTTTTGAAATGATTTGGGGTTGTGTAATTTTTTTAAATTCACAATAAATATTTTTCTTTAAGTTACCAGTTAGCTGTATGATTTACATATGATTTTTTTTTTCAGGCAGCCAATACAAATGTATTTGATAAAACACAGACATAAGTATAGTGAATGTAGGGCATTATGCTAAGTAAAATAAGTCAGACAAAGAAAGACAAATACCATATAATCTCACTTATATGTGGAATCTAAAGAACAACAACAACAAAACAAAAAACCATAAATAAACTCATAGATACCGAGAACAAACTAATGGCTACTGGATCGGAGGGGGTTTGGGGAGCTGGGTACAAAAGATGAAGGGATTAAGGAGTACAAATTAGGGGAAGCTGGGATGGCTCAGCGGGTTGAAAGCTCACTTTGCAGCTCTGGGGACAAAGGATCGAATCCAGACCCCAGCCCGTGTGGACCCATATGCTGAACTGCGGTGTGCTTCCCATGCAGGAGGCCACCAGTTTGGTTCTTGCCCCCTGGTTTGGCCCCTGGCTCGAGAGGGCATGTCTCCCATGCTGGAGGCCCTCAACCCAGTTCCCGCCCTGCACAGCCCCCGCCCACCTGTGTGGAACAAAACCATGTTGAAAACTGATGAAGTTCAACTATGGAGACTGCTCTGGG
Organism: Craseonycteris thonglongyai; assembly: GCA_004027555.1. Classification (NCBI taxonomy): domain Eukaryota; kingdom Metazoa; phylum Chordata; class Mammalia; order Chiroptera; family Craseonycteridae; genus Craseonycteris; species Craseonycteris thonglongyai. The sequence goes on along the minus strand of PVKE010046996.1, from coordinate 11,041 downwards.
CCCTCCCCACTTCTCTCTGTCTCTGTCTCTGTCAAAAACAATAAAAAATAATAAAAAAATAAAAGAAGTACAAATTGGCAGTTACAAAACAGTCATGTGGATGAAAAGCATAGCATAGGGAATATATGTTGAGGATAGGGTTAATTAGAGTAAGAAAAAAAACAAAAAGCAGGGTGTCTCAAAGGGAGGTGGTTGAAAGCACAGAAAAACAGAAGGAAAAATAGGTTCCGGAAAGAAAATAACCAGATACAAGATAAATGGCTGAAGTCTTGAAATCTGCAGCTGCAAGCAGAATTTCAATCAATCAGCCCCCTAATGAAAACCCTAGCACCAGATATTGCCAGCAGTAACTGATCAATAAGCAGAAATGTCCCAGGAGCCCTGCATTCTCAGCACCAAATAGTGGGAGAGGATACCTGATATCTGATTCCCCACTGCCGCAGGCTTGACCCCTCAACTCCACAATAAAAGCCCCAATTTCCCTCCTCACAGGTGCAATGGTCCTTCTAGGACATTGTCCGCTCTCCCTTCAAGTGTACTAAATAAATAGGCCTTTCTTTTCTTACTAAATAAACCTACCTCTCTTTTCTTACTTTGTCTTGTAAATTCTTTCCCAACCCGCGAGCAGCTCCCATGACTTTGCTTCACAACAGGCATGTCCAATGGGCAGCCTAGGAAGGCTTTGAATGTGGCCAACACATATTAGTACACTTTCTTAAAAAGTTATGAGATTTTTGTGTGATTTTTTTTAGCTCATCAGCTGTCATTAGTGTTAGTGTATTTTATGTGTGGCCCAAGACAATTCTTCTTCCTCCAATATGGCCCAGGGAGTCCAAAAGGTTGGACACCCCTGCTTTATAATATAGTCAATAATGTTGTAGTAACATCATATAGTGCCAGGTGGGTACTAGACTCATCTGGGAGATTACTTCGTAAGTTATATAAATGTTTAACCACTACAGTGTGCACCTGAAACTAACAAAATTTTGAATAACTGTAATTGAAAATATAATTAATTTATTTAAAAAAAGAATAGTGAATGTAGCTGTTGCTTTTTATTTTCAATATGACTTCATAGGGTTGTGCAACTGGTTCCATAAATGTAACGACAAAAAAGGTTTTCAAAAATTCATAATAGAGTTACAATATGACCCAGCAATACCTCTTCTGGGTATTACTCCAAAACTTGAAAACCTTAGTTTGCAAAGATATATGTACCCTAATGTTCATTGCAGCACTGTTCACGGTGGCCAAGTTATGGTAACAACCAGTGTTCTTTAATAGATGACTGGATAAAGAAATGGTACATTTACACAATGAAATACTACCCAGCAACAAGAAAAGGTGAAATACAGCTTTTGTGACAACATGTATGGACCTTGAAATCATCATATTAGCGAGATAAGTCAGACTGAAAAAAAGTCAAGAACCATATGGCTTCACTTATAGGTGGAATATTAAACTAAAAGTAACAAAGAAACAAAAACTCATAGACATAGTCAACAGTTTAGTGGTTACCTGAGGGTAAGGGGGCAAAGGGGTGGGGGAGTAGGGAGGGAGTTTCAAATATCTGGTGATGGAAAGACAACTGACTCTGGGTGGTGAGCACATAATGCAATACATAGAGGATGTAATATAGAATTGTACACCTGGAACCTATGTAATTTTTACCAACCAATGTCACCCCAATAAATTTAACAATAACAAAAAAATTAATAAAAATTTAGAGCCAAAGAATATGAGTAGTTGTCACATATAGAGTGATGAAATAAAATGTATTCCTAAACAATTAAATGATGTTGCATAAATGGTTTCAAAAGGCAAAAATTCTCTCTGTGGTTTAAAATTTGATATATGCTTATTAAATTAACCTTATTATCATGTTTAAATCTGTCTTTAGGCTTAGATTTTTAGTAAAGTAGTACATGCCCATAGTTTAAACTAAAGCATTGAGTTTTCAAGCAGTTTTAATTGAGAAATGAAGGAAGAAATTCATTTTACATTGCAATAGAGAAAAAAAAAGAAAAAAAATATATATAAACTCAAATGAATTTAAGAAAAAAAGTACCTATGCCTAATGTAAGCAATGCACCTTAATGTTTTCTATTCATGTTGTAAAAAGTGCTGGTGGTAACCCATTAAATTGATCTCTCAATCCATTGTAACTCAGTTTGAAGCACACAGAATGAACATTTAGCCCTCTTTTATTTCTGTAAGGTCAGTAATGATATAAGCTCTTTAATTCTGGATTTTAGAAATTTGAGTCTTTTTCTTGGTCAGTCAGAGAAAGGTTTTGTCTTTTCATTCTTTTATTCTTCAATTTTGCTGATCTTTTTTTAAAAAAAACAACTTTTCGTTTTGTTGATTTTTCTCTACTGTTTGTCTACTCTCTATTTTATTTATTTTTGCTCTAATTTTTATTACTTTCTACCTTCTGCTTGCTTTAAAATCAGTTTGTTCTTGTCTTTTCAGTTTTTCAAGGTGGAAGATTAGGTTATTGATTTAAAATCTGTTTTTTTTATAAATCGGTGTTTCCAGTTATTAATTTCCCTCTAAGCACTACCTTAGCTGCCTCCCATAAATTTTGGTATGTTGTATTTTTCATTTATCTCAAAATATTTGCTAATTTTCCTTATGATTACTTTTTGACCAATTGCTCATTCGGGAGTGTAATGTTTAATTTCCACATATGTGTGAATTTCCCAAATAACCTTCTGTTATTAATTTGTGATTTAATTCCATTATGAATAGAGAATATAGTTTGTATAATTTCAATCATTTTACATTTATTGAGGCTTGTTTTATGGTCTAGCATGTACTCTTTCTTGGAGAATCTTCCATGAGTGCTTAAAAAGAATATTTATTCTGCTATTTGTTGGAGCATTCTATGAATGTCAATTAGATCAATTTGGTTCATAGTTTTGTTTCAGTTTTCTATGTCATTGCTAATTTTCTGTGTACTTATAGCATCCATTGTTGAGAGTAGGGTATTAATGTCTCCAACTATTATTGTTGGATTATCCATTTATTTATTCAATTTTGTCAGTTTTTTTCCCCATGTATATTGAAGCTCTTTGTTAAATGCATAGATGTTTATAATTGTTTTACTTGTTTATAATTGTTATAAACAATTATACAAATGTTTATAATTGTTATTTAAATGTTTATAATTGTTATAGTTCCTTTTCTTTCTTAATTGTTTTTGACATGGGTCCGCACGGGCCAGGGCCGGGATTCGATCCTCGGTCCCCGGCGCTGCAAGGTGAGCGCTTAACTCACTGAGCCATCCCAGCTTCCCCCGTTATAGTTTCTATTTTTTTTTTTTTTTAAATATATTTTTATTTATTTATTTTTATTTTTGACACAGAGAGAGAGAGAGATAGAGACAGAGACAGAGAGAGAACTAAACTTGGGAAGCTCCCAGTTCAGCATATGGTTCCGCATGGGCCGGGGCCGGGATTCGATCCCTGGTCCCCGGTGCTGCAAAGTGAGCGCTTAACCCACTGAGCCATCCCCGCTTCCCCCCGTTATAGTTTCTTGATGAACCATTTTATCATTATAAAATGCCTTAACCCTCTATATATCTCTCAGAAGCATTATATTTCTCTCCATCCCACTACTTTCTAGAGCAGGCCCACATCATCTCCTGAATAAGTGCTTTTCCTAAAATACAAAGCTGCGCACATCACTCCCTTGCTTAAATGATTTCTTCCAAAGAATTACTAGATAAACATTGTTAAGCCCAAGAGAGAAAGTAATCTTCCCAAGATCAAACTCAGACCGTTACAGAACTAAAACTATATTACAGATGTCTCAACTTCTGGTTGTATATTTCCTATACTGTACGAACCATGGAGCTGGGTACTCTGGCTTGGCCCATAAAAATCTTCATTTAAAATTTCCTTCTCATTTGATAAGTTGTAAAGTCAAAAAATCCACTTTCTATACTTCCTTACAGTCATAGTTCTGGAGGCAAAATAGGGCCCATCAATTAGAATCAAGTCTTCAAACTTTGGAAGGCAAACGTGACATCTTCCACCCACATTTTGTCTGTTTTGGCCAGCAAGTGAGTTGTACTGACTTGCAACACAAACTAAAAAAAACACCAAAAAACATTTTGGTGTTCATTCACCAGCTTTGTATGCCAATAATCAGTTACAGTGGCAACAGCAATAGCAACAGCAACAGCAGTAGGTTTTCATTTTGGCTTTTCCTTTCCTGGATCACAGATCTTGAAATGTGTTCTTGAATTCATGGATCCAGTTGTAGTCTTATTAGATACTAGCAACTTGGTCGGTCAGTTCTATATTCTTCCAGAAGTTATTCTTTGAGACTCAGCCTAGAACCAGTTCCTCCTTTCCCTTCAAGTAGTTTGTAAGCATCTAATTTTCTATATTAAATTCCTCCCTGCATCTAAAATCCAGGTAGGTTTTCTGCTTGTTTCAATGAACCCCTATTAATACAAACATCTCCCAAATTATAATTATGACCTTAAAAACATACACAAGGGAAAGCCGGGATGGCTCAGCGGGTTAAGTGCTCGCTTTGAAGCCCCGAGGACTGAGAATTGAATCGTGGCTCCGGCCCAGGTGGACCCATATGCTAACCTGGGGTGTGCTTCCCGAATGCGGTGAGGCCCCCAGTTCAGTTCAAATCAACAACAACAACAAAAAACATACACATGCTCTTAAATGACACTTTTTTGCTTTATAACAAGATATCTTAATTGCCCATACACAAAAGTGGATACATTCTAGGCCCTAGTGTATCTCAACACCCCCCACCCCCAGGCCCCTGGCTGGATTCTATTGCAAGAGGTCATTCTCTGCATACTTTATCAAGGAGTCAATAATAAGATCAATTCTGTTTCTTGGCCTCTTAGCCATCTTGTTCACATATTCAAACTAATTAACCTTTAGCAATGAAATCAAGACCTTTATTAATATGAATTTATTACTGTACCATCTTGCCAGTCTCTGTTTTCCCCATTGTCTTATTCCCTGAAGTCACAAAGAACAGACCAGATCACTTTGTGCCAAAATAGACTAGTACTAGCTTGAAAAAATTATTGAATTCTAAGAAGACAGGGTACTTCGTATTTCCTTGGTTACTTTACATCCTTTTAATGGTAACTTTTGCAGAGTTAAGGCCAGTCACATGTCAGATTTAGTCAATATACAATTTGTCAAGGCAAATAGAACATTCTTGACTACTTCTCCTACCTGCATCCTAACTTCAATTCAGGGTATTCACAGGTTTCAGAAAATCCTCTGAGTTAGTCAGGGTTCTTCATAGAAACAGAACCAACATTACACACACACACACACACACACAATTTGAAGGAATTGGTCCACATGATTATGAAGGCTGGGAAGTCCAAAATCTGCATAGTGGGCTAGCAGGCTGGAGGCCTAGGGAAGAGCCAGTGCTTGTAGTTCATGTCCAAGGGCTGTCAGGCCGAGGACTCAGGGAAGAAAGAGCTGATGTTGCAGTTCAAATCTAAATGTTTTCTGCTGGCAAAATTCTCTTGCTGGCAGACGTTAGTCTTTTGTTCTATTCAAACCTTCAACTGATGAATGAGGCCCACACACATTATGAAGGAAAATCTGCTTTACTCAAAGTCCACCAATCTAAGTGTTAATTTTATCCAAAAACACCCGAAGAAACATCCAGAATCATATTTGACCACATATCTGGGCACCATGGCTCGGCCACATGGGCACATAAAATTAACCATCATATCTTCTAAAAAAAGAAAAAATGGTCATTTTCCTAAGAAATGTGCAGGATGGAGGAAAAGAGAAAAATAGAATCTCAGAATGTAAGCCTAAGATGGGTGGATACAGAGTGTTTATCACTCTTGAGGAACTGCTTATGAACTGGGAAAGTCAGACAAATAGGAAGGCCCAGGACCCTAAGTATTTTATAGGATTCAAGATTTATGAGCTGGGCTTCTTTCTTGAACTTCTCTTCATGTGGTACCATAGTAGATTAGGCAAGTTTTGCCAAAAAGAAGAGAAGTGGAAAGAGCAAGTAACTCTATCTGCAAAAATTATTTATGCGAACCTCAATTTTATAGTATTTAAAAAATGGAATGCTGCCCATTTATTAAAAATGATAAAGATGGGGAAGCTGGGATGGCTCAGTGGGTTGAGCGCTCACTTTGCAGCGCCGGGGACCGGGGATCAAATCCTGGCCCCGGCCTGTGTGGAACCATATGCTGAACTGGGAGCTCCCCCAGTTCAGTTCTCTCTCTGTCTCTGTCTCTGTATCTCTCTCTCTCTCTCTCTCTCTCTCTCTCTCTCTCTCTCTCTGTCATAAATAAATAAATAAATAAAAATATTTTAAAAATGTTTTAAAAAAATGATAAAGATGAAAATTGGAAACATGGAAAAATAGTTAAATCAACATATTATTACATCTATAAAAATGTTGATGTTAAACCATTATGTATTTAAACACAAATTGAAAAAAACATAAAGATATGCTAATAGACTTGAGGTTTCTTTTGGGGGTGATGAAAAATTCTAAAATTGTGGCGATGGCTGTACACAACTCTGTGAATGTACTAAAATCCATTGCAATCCATGTTGGTGAACTACATGTTATGTGAATTATATCTCCATAAAACCATTATAACAAAAGACAGCACAAGGAGGGAGGATAGCAATGGAGGAGGGAAGAGGGTCATACATGACAATACAAGGAGAAGTGACTCTGGGTGGTACGCGTACAACACAACACATACATGATGTATGGTAGAATTGTACACTTGATACCTATGTAACCTTACAAACAATGTCACCCCAACAAATTTAATAAAACAAAACAAACCAAAAAAAAATTTTCCAATATTCTTTGATTTAAAAAAAGGGAGAAACAAAGAAATAAAAGCATTTGTTATAATAGTGTTGTAGAACTCTGGGCAAAATTTCCTTTTCCTTTATTTTAACTCTTGTGAAATGATAAATGATTCTTTGAATTTAGGAGAGGGTTCTTTGTACCACTGTCACTTCAGAGGATCCCTTTTTTCTTTGACTATTGTATAGTGTTGTGTAACATTTTTGTGCATATTAGGTAAAAAACAAACTTCCATTATTTCTCTGAATAATGGTACTATGACATTTTGTAAAGATTTATTTTATTTTTTTGAGAGGTGAGAAAGGGAGGGGAAGAGAGAGAGAGAAGGGGGAGGGCCTACAGCAGTTTCCATAGTTGTACACCATTAGTTGTGACAGTTTCATTCCACAGAAGTGGACGTGGCGTTGTGCGAGGCAGAACCTAACTAGGGGCCGCCCTCGTGGGAGGGGAGAACCTTCGACGCCATCCCTGCAGTCACCGGTTGCACTGCAGTTCAGCATGTGGGCCTGCAGAGACCGAGCTGGCGGGTGCAAGGCAAGCGCTCAGTAAGCGCTCAGCAAGCGCTCAACCTACTGAGCCATCCCAGCATCCCCTGTGCAAAGGGTCTTTGGGTTCCTCTTTTCTGGGTCTTCTCTGTGGCTTCATCATCCATCAGGCGCCGTGTTTGCTTGACACTAGCTGGTTGCACCCAGCTTGAGAGCTGCTTTGGGGAAGATTGTGTGGATAGTATGCCTCTTTAACAACATTTTTTTGCAGTATTTTATTTTATTATATATTTTTTACAGTTTGCAGTATCAGGCACTCACGAAGAGTAAGAGGCCCCATAGAGCTGCGATCGGCCAGGACAGGCAGGGAAGGCCAAAAATGGAAGGGAAGCCACTAAGGATCACAGCGCGAAGAAAGACAGCCAAACAGGGAGACTTGGCATTGAAATAGTGGGCTAAGCAGACTGGGGGAGGGATTGACGAAGGAACGATACGCTGAGGGAGGGATGAGGTGGAGGCCGGTGTAACGAAGGGTCGGAAAGGAGGAAGCAGCAGGATGCGTTAGGGATCTGGGCACTGGGAGAGGTGAAGGAAGCCTGAGGGTTAGCCTCCCAGAGATGCTAGTGAGTGGGGGTGGGGAAGCAGCGGGCGTGCTCAGCGCATGCGCCGGGAGCCCTGCCGCTGTTCCGCTGCGGCCGGAGGCGCGGCTGGTCTGCCTGCTCTCTGCTACCACTTTGGCCTGCTGCTGCCACCCTGGCGCCGCGAACTCTGTGCCAACGCTCCCTCCACCCTGTCCTGGGATAGCCGGCACTAAAAGTTTACGCTGCGACACTCAATTCAGCCAGGAGGTAAAAAGGAACGACGAAAGGGAAGACTAGGAGGGCGGCGGAGGGAACTCGGGCCAGAGACATCCTTAATTTGTGTGTTCTCCCTGTTCACGAGCGGGAAAACAGGGGGGCGCAGTGTGGGCTTCAGATCGACAAAAGTGTTAGGCATGTATTTCCCACCGTGAAAGGAATACAGACTACTTTCCTCTAACCACGGTTGAGATCCCCGAGCGCCGGTCTTTTCCCTAATGCCCCCTGTTTAAAATGTTTGGAGTGCCTCATCAGTAGCAGGTGGATATGAAGGGCGGGGCCCTGGGACTAGGCTCATCTGATTAGGAGAGCGTTCTTTACCGTTGTTCAGGGTGGTGGGTCTTATCGCGGAGTCCAAGGGGATCGTAGCCTCTCCCTGGGGATCGGCGCGCAATCCATCTCGACTTGGCATCTACTCAGATCACCTCCAACTCAGTCTTTTCCGTATTCCATCCACTTCCCTAATTTATCACACCTACCACCATTAGGGAAGAGTCATCATGGCTCTTCTTGAGCCCTTGGACACAACTGTGGTGAGAAACACGTCCAGATAACCACCAGGCAATGCATATATAAAAAACGAAGTGGGGGAGCAGAGGAGAGGGGAGGGCGGGTGCGGTACCGGGGTGTATTGCGAGGCTGGAGAGGCGCGGCGCCGGAGCGTGCAGGCACATTTCAGAAGACCTGACGTGACAGGGGGGCGCTTGTGCGGGAGAGCGGGAGTACGCATGCTCAAGAGTTAGGGAGAAGGTCTATGCCTATTAAGCAGAATTGGTGGCAGTTTGGTACCCACTCGTGGGGGGGGCACGCGCATGCGTATTTGAGACAGCATGGCCCGCTTTAACGGTAGGGGAGAGGCGCGCATGCGTATTTCAGAGGGCATGACGGGGATGGGAGGCGAGCCGCGTACTCGTAATTCAGATGGCAGAATGGCGAGGGGGGAGGTAAGTTGACTTTGCTTGGCCCCCTTGGGCTAGGAGGACTTGCTGAGAAGCAGATCTACGTTTCTAGTTGACAGAAAGGATCGGCCTGAGTTGGAGTTGTCCTAGGCTTCGGCCAAATCCACCAAAAATTAACTCCGAATCTTAGCATTTCAAAACGCAGAGGCAATGGTGACTCTATAGAAGGTTACAGCAGCTGGCTGTGGATAGGAAACGCGTGAAATAGGAGCGCTTGGAGACCGGCCACATTCGGGCAGTACACATTTGGAGGGCTCTTTGTCGAACTTGCAGGTCCTGGTTCGCTGTACTTGGCTCTGGACACCGTGTCTTCTCCCGTCAGAATAGCAGAATACAGTTGAGTTACAACATTGTGAGACTCTACTGTTACGTTTATCAGAAACCCTTGATTTTCTCCCCTTGAGAATACTGGGGTGAGGCTCCAGCTATGCTTCCAAATACTTGTTACACTTTGCTCAAGCCTGGGATTTGGGTAAATAAATGGAAATTGGTAGTATAAAGGAGACCTGGGCTCTCATACCCTTTCCTCTAAAATTACTTCTTTTCTGTAAAACTTTGAGCACGGTTTTGTCTAGGGGGAAGTTTTTGTTTTTTTTTTAGGCAGCCTTACTGCCATGTCTCTCAGAGGGCTGTCAATGAGGATCAATTGTTAATCGCTAACACGAACAATGTAGCACTTAGATGTGTGACAGAAAGGGCACAGGATTCAAAGTTGAGGAGACGGGTCTTTCCCAGTAATCCTACCAGTGATCTCATGTTGCTCCTTTTCCTTCTCTGGGCCTATTTATCCCTATCTAGTAATTATGCATAAACATCGATATCACCTACACTATGTGCTTTTTACACGTGCATTTACTCTTTTAGTAGTCTCAACAGTCTTAGCAAGTAGCAGGGCCATTGTTCATCTTTTACAAATGAGTAATTTGAGGGACCCAGATTAAGTAATTTGTCCAAGGCTTTACATCCATTTGAATGGCTGAAAATGCATTTTTATCCAGTAATAGGGTTCCAGAATCCTGTGCTCTTAAATGTTATGCTTTATCCCCTAAATGAGGGCACCAATTTAAAGGACCCTCCTTTGATGATTTCAAATGTTGTTTGTAACTTGGCTCTGCTGTTTAAGAAAGGAGATCTGTTTTCTGCTTTTTACTGACTGCATTTGTCATACAGAAGTCAAAGATAAAAAGGAAAGAATTGTTGATTTGGAGGCTAGTGGGGTGGCCATCCTTATCTACCCTGGTCTTCTGTGCTTTTTGTTCTGCAGAGGCTTTAAGATGGCCGACTATAGCAGGCTGGACACACCCTTCTTGTTTTGCCTGATTTGAAATCTGGTCTCATGCTTTGAGACAAACCGTCATTTGCTACAATACAGATTCTTTTCTTATCCATTGTTAATATTTTGGTGTGTTAATACAAATCTCTAGTATAAAGGAAAGGTTATTGCCATTTTTCTTTTGTACTAAAAGACTGAAATACATGCATTTCTTTTATTTGGTTAGGATAGATATTGGAATAGAATTACTACATTAAAGGGTGTGAACATTTTAAATATTCAACATGTTTTGCCACATTTCTTCCACAAAAGATTGTACCAATTTTTACTCACACAAGCATTGAGTAATATTTGTTTTAAAAAATTATTTTATGGATATAAACTAGTGTTATTTGAATTTTGCTTTTGTTGTTGTTGTTGTTATTAGTGAGTTCAGATTCTTCCTCCATGTATTTCTTAACAGTTTTCTTTCATGTGATGCTAGCTCATTATCTGTTGGAGTTTTAGTTAATGTTTATTATTGTTATTATCAATTTGAATGTTCTGTAAATAAAGGCTATTACTCAGATTTCTATAATGTTTTAAATAAATACTATGGGTTATTGT
>PVKE010046995.1:0-12072 GCA_004027555.1 Craseonycteris thonglongyai | reverse complement strand
ACCAGCATTATGGACACACTCAATAGTTTGGTGGTTACCTGGAGAGGGGGGAGGACGGGGGAGGGAGAGTTGTGGGGGGAGGGGGGAGTGGACACTGGATATATGGTGGTGGAGGGGGAGCTGATTCTGGGTGGTGGGCACATAATACGATGCATGGGTGATGTGATGTGGAGTTGTGCATCAGGAAACTATGTAATTGTTACCAACCAATGTCACCCCATTAAATTTAACAATAAAATATAATAATAAAAAAAAAAAAAAAAAAAGAATAAATGTGTGGGATGCTGTGATAGCACAAAGGGTGAGCACTTGCCTTGCAACTGCGATGTCCGGGGATCAAATCCCAGCCACAGCCCATGCAAACCCACTTGCTAAACTGCAGTGCAAATGTTAATAGCTGGGATGATGGCCAAGGTTCTTGCCTCCCACATGGGAGGCCCCCAGTTTGGTACCCATCCATGTGGCCCCACATTCACCTGTGTGGAATGAAACCGTGTCACAACTAATGATCTAGAACTGTGGAGACTGCCCTGAGCCCTCCTTCCTTCTCTCTTTCTCTGTATCTCACCTTCTTTCAATAAAATAAATCTTAAGAAAAAATAAATAAGGGAAGCCAGGATGGCTCAGCAGGTTCAGTACTCAGTTTGCAGCTCGGGGCACGGAGGATTGATCCCAGCCCTGGCCTGTGCTGACCCATATGCTGAAAAGGGGTGGGCTTCCCATGTGGGAGGCCTCCAGTTCAGTTCTCACCCCTTGGTTCGGCCCCTAGCTTGAGGGGGTGTGCCTCCTATGCAGGAGGCCCCCAGCCTGGTTCCTGCCCTGCATGGCCCAGCCCACCTGTGTGGAATGAAACCATGTTGAAAACTGATGACGTACCACTATGGAGACTGCTCTAGGCCCTCCCCTTTCTCTCTGTCTCTTCCTCTGTATCTTTCTCTGTTTCTGTCAAAAATTAAAATAAAAAAAAAATCTTAAAAAAATAAATAAAAAACATGGATATGAAAACACAGAAATGAGAGAAACAAAAATGAAAATGACAAAGCAGATAGAAATCAGATCTTTAACGATATTAGTTACCACCTGTGGGATAACTTGCTTTATGCTTAGTGTTTGAGAACATATCACTATGTCATCCTGAGGGTTATAAATTATGAGGCTCAATAATTCCTCATGAGAGAAGAGGAAACTGAGGCCCACAGGTTGACTTGGCCAGTGACCCGCTATAGTACATGGAATTCAAACCCAAATCTACCTGACTATGGGATCTAGGCTCCTGAACATGATGCTCTGTCCACTCAACAGGAGAGAGAGAGAAGACTCCAGTTCCTGAGTAAACTCCCACCCCTACACATGCATAGGGCTCACAGTCAGGCTTTCTTGCACCAAATTGTCACTTCATAAATATAAATAAAGCCTACTGTAACAAATTCAGTATGTAAACAAATCTAGATTTACAAAACTGATCCTCAATCAGGAGTACAGGAGACTCTCAGCTAACTGGCACCCATGAGGATTGGTAGATGCTGGATAAATGTAAGTAGACTTTCCGTTAACCAGAATTCAAGCAACTGGCAAAAATCTCAAGTAACCTATTTGATTTTTAAAACAACTTTATAAAAATATTCTCTCCCCTAGTACAAATACGTTTATAATTATTTCACTGTTATTTTGCATAGGTCAGGATTTGCCTTTAATACTTCGGCAAATTTCTAAGTATATCATTTATAAAATTTTTTCAGGAAACCCACTTTCATTAAAGATGGGTAAGTCCAAAATGATCACTTTGGATCTCAGCCCATAAATTCTTATTAACCTTAATGAGTTTTCCTTGAAATGATATACTGTCTTCAAATGAATCTCATGATATGTATATACACAGAAGTCCCCAACCTTTTTGGCACCAGGGACGACGGGTTTCATTAAAGACAATTTTTCTATGGATGGTGGGGGAAGGGGGCAGGGGGAAATGCTTTTGGGATGATTCAAACACATTATATGTATTGTGCACTTTATTTCTACGATTATTACACTGTAATACATAATAAAATAATTACACAGCTCATGATATGCAGCACCAGTGGCAGCCCTGAGCCTGTTTTCCTGTAACTAGACCGTTCCATCTGAGACAAGTGCACAGTGAGGGAGAGAGGAGGATGGGAGTGGTAAATAAAATAATGGGTGCGACATGGGTAGACTAAAATAAGTGTCACATTCTGACCCAAAGCCTGCCACAAGGTGTAACTGTGAAACTGAAATACATCAGCTTACTTGATACTATGAAGCCTGCCACCAGATGCAGCTTAATTGTCACTTATCACTCACTGGTAGGGTTTTGATATGAGTCTGCAAGCAATGGATTTATTAGGATCTCTGTGCAGTCAAACCTCTCTGCTAATGCTCATCTGTATTTGCAGCTGCTCCCCAGCAGTAGCATCACCGCCTCAGCTCCACCTCAGATCATCAGGCATTAGATTCTCATAAGGAGCAGTGATCTAGGTTCCTCGCATGCACAATTCACAACAGGGGTCACACTCCTATGAGAATCTAATGCTTCTGCTGATCTGACAGGAGGTGGAGCTTAGGCAGTCATGTGAGCGATGGGGAGCGGCTGTAAATACAGATGAAGCTTTGATTGCGTACCTGCTGCTCATCTGCTGTGCTGCTTGGTTCCTAACCAGTACTGACTGGTCTGTGGCCCAGGGGTTGGGGACCCTGCATATGCATGAACATAAAGACACATAGCCATCACATCCAAGGGCCATCTGGGAAAAATTCAGTCATAAATGCCTCTATTTTTCATATTACATGGCTGGATACTTTCCTGACAGCCTGCATATACTTACAAATGTTATAGTCTCAACTTAAACTTTGAATTCCAAATTTAAAACATTACCATATGAGCTTATAATTAGTGGAAACAATTCAAGTGGTATTAATATTTCTTATTCTTTCTAGCATGTTATATGTGAAATGTAGTCAATTGTTAAATCTCTTTTCCCCAAAGTTCACAGGAAAAAAGATTTATCTCCCACATTAAAATTCTGTAGATTTAAGTTCATTGCAGATTGCTAAGTTAGGTCACAGGGTAGAAGAATGTTTATGAATGTTTAATATGAGTAAAAATAAAAAATAAAATTTACAGGTAGTTCTAATTTAAAAACATATGGATTTACTACTCATAATTTCTTGACAACTTCATTAAAATTTTAGCAAAGACCCTTCCCTAACAATTTTTTAAAGAGTAAATTCTTAACTGCCATATTGATCAGTGAAAATTTAACAAAACTGGTACTGTTGGTCTATATAGTTAGGTGCAATTTATATGGAATATTATCTTCCAAAGTATGTGTCTTGAAACACTACAATTTACTATCAGACAGATTCAGAAAACATTACAAATTCTATTTTTTCTCTTGGAGACTGACAATATAAATTGACATTGCATAAGACCTGGAAGTTCTGCACTTAAAAAAAAGTTTAGGGGGAAGCCAGGATGGCTCAGTAGGTTAGGCGCTCACTTTGCAGCCCCGGGGACTGAGGATTGAATCCCGGTCCCGGCCCGTGTGGACCCATGTGCTGAATTGGGGAGTGCCCTCAGTTTGGTTCTCACCGGGGCGAGACCCTGGTCCAGTTCCTGCCCTGTGCAGCCCCACGCCCACCTGTAGAATGAAACGATGTGGAAAAACCGATGATGTGTAACTATGGAGACTGTTCTGGGCCCTTCCCCTTCTCTCTGTCTCTGTCTCTTTCTCTCTGTCAAAAACAATAAAAATAAATCTTTAAAAAGAAAAAAAAGTTTAGCTTTATTTAATCTATCATTTCCCAAGTTTATCTATCAATATCCTGGTAATAATTAGTGTCACAGGAAATAGGATTGCAAAACCTTGATTTATGATGATAGAAAGGAGAGATGAAAATAAATGGATGGTACCAAAATCATTTGTATTAGATTTTGGATTGTATGTAATTTTATATTTTCTTTTAGAATGCTATTTTTAAAAAGGATACATTAAAAAGCTAATTAATTGCCTGAAGGCATAACAAACCAGATTAAAGCAGAGCAGGAGCATGATGGGTACCAGTCGAAAGACAGGGTATACTTAGATTTTTATACAAAGTAGGTAAGACACGGGTGTAAAATGAGAAATGTCCACACATTTTTCATCCTTCTCTAGGATCACCTCTGAGGCATAAAGAAAGACAGTAAGAAAAGAGCAAGTAGTTTATTATTAGGCTGCCATCCAGCATACTTACGCTGCCCATTCAAGCTTCTCGTTCTTGATTGAGTTGTACAGAGCCTGTGAAGAGAGAAAACAATATGGAATTATGCTTTGCATTCTGTTCCACATTTCTAATTCAGACAAGGACCAAAGCCAAAAGGCTTGAGTGAGTCAGCAGCCAACTCCCAAGCCCCTTGTTGGTCGTCCTCTGTGGAGCTGAGGAAGCACAGGTGAGGCAAATGAGCACAGGGAAAGCTGCAAGCTGTGAAACAGGTTTTTCTCATATAGTAAAAAATGTCTTGTAAATAAAACACACAGAACGATTACATTTTACCACAGTAAAACATTACTATGATATTTATTTCCTATTTTAAATAGGATATGATTAAGATTAGATCATGTACTCTATTTTTCTTATTTTAACTACGGTCTTGTAATTTCACTAGTTTGGACACTGAGAACTACTAATATCTTTTTCATTAATGAAATAAATGTAACTATTTTCATAACAACCTAATGAGCAAGATCACAAAAGAAGGACTAAAGCCAGATTATGAAAACCATCTTAGAATACTGTCACAGTTTCTATGCCGATGACTGAAGCAGCTTTTATCGCTCCACCTTTATGATTCTGTTTATAGCTTGTGTTATACTGGTGTGTGTGAGGCGGTGGAGGGCAGAGGCAGAAAGCATCGTTACAGTCTAGGAAATGATAGAGACAAAGGTAGCATGAGACTGCTTTCCTGATTCTCCCAGCTCCTGAATTACATATAAGCCCCTTTTAATCAAGCTGATCCACTATGACAATGATCCAAGAAAATGCTACTCCACATCTTTCTTCATTTTGAGTAAGATGTTATAAAGAAAACAGAAATGCATCTCTAAGATCTACCACAACAGCAAATTAGACTGAAGAAAAGCATAACTAGGTGCATAATAACATTATAATGAAGTTGGAAAATTTTTCTTCAAAGAAGGAATGGGATCTATTAGACTCAACAAAGACTTCATTTAAACTCTGAAATGGGAAAAGGGGGTGGGGGTTCGGAGGTCACCCAATCCCTCATCTTTCTTTTCTATTTTATTTGTTTGTTTATTTATTTATTTAGATTGTTAAATTTATTGGGGTGACACTGGTTGGAAACATAGTTTCTAGGTGTACAACTCTACATTACATCATCTATGCATCGCATTATGTGCTCACCACCCAGAATCAGCTCTCCTTCCATCACCATATATCTGGTGCCCACTCCCAAATGCCCCCCACACTCTCCCTCCCCTCTCTCCCCTTACTCTCAGGTAACCACCAAACTATTGACTGTGTCCATGAGTCTTTGCGTCTTGGTTACTTTCAGCTTTATATTCCACCTATGAGTGAGGTCATATGTTCCTCATCTTTCAAGAGGAAACGGAAGGTGCAGATGGTTTCCCAGGGAGCAGAGCAGAGGAAGCACTGCCTTGCAGTCCCATCTCTGTGTCTCGTCCAAGTGCAGGAGACAGTCTCCACATGTGTGCAAACAAGATGGCACACCAGTAGTGAATCCCCTTCCAAAATCAGGACAAACATATTGAGGTTACAGACTTTATATTATTTAAGATTCAATATATGTATCCTTAGTCAGTACCTTGACAGATTCTGTGGGAATTCTTCAGTGTGGCTACGACAGTTAATTATTTAACTATAAAATAATTATGAGAGTTAATAAACATTAAGACACATTTCATCATTATCAGGACATGGTAAAACTTGTCCTGAAATACAAAACTGAGAGTGTCCAATTAAAATAAATGGGTAGGGATGCCAGGATCGCTCAACAGGTTCAGTGCTTGCCTTGCAACTGCACGGTCCAGGGATCCAATCCCAGCCCTGGCCTGTGCAAACCCATATGCTGAACTGCGGAGAAGCTGGTAACCACCGATGACTCCGTGGTGAAGGTTCTCACCTATGCGGGAGGCCCCCGGTTCAGTTCCCGCCCTGTGCTGCCCCACATCCATCTGTGTGGAATGAAACTATGCCACAACTAATGATGGACAACTATGGAGACTGCTCTGGGCCTTCCCCCTTCTCTCACCTCCTCTCAAAACAATAAATCTTCAATAAAAAAGTCAAATAAAATAAAATAAGGGGTAAATCCAGGCACAAAAACCATGCTGTAAATTGGCTGTTCTTTTTGAAGAATCAAATTTACTGAAGAACTATAACCTATTATATAGTTAATGTCTCATGAGGCTGCACTTAAGAGAAGTGCAGAGAAAGCCGACGTCTAAGTTAAGACTCAGAAGACACTTGCTAGATAAATGCTTTTTAAATGAATTCTATTACTTGTATGAACCATTTTGAACCCACAAGTAATAATGGGCTGAGAAACTGCAACTGAAGAGAGACAGATCATTAAAGGTTCTTTATGTACCATCATACTCACTACCCCCAGCCCCCAGAGTAATTTAACAAAGTGGTAAAGAAAAAAAAAAAAAGAATCTCTTCATAAAGGTAGATGGTTGAAAATGATAGCTAAGTATCTAAAATTTTCTAATATATTCAATTCTGCTCTAGACAAAATTTTTCAACATTTTTTTTGCCCATGAGAATAATTTGCTTAAAGAGCTACTGAGTTCTAAATTAGAAAATTCTTATTACTCAATCAGCTGCATATGGTACAACAAAAATCTATTGTGAAGTCTCTTGTAAAAACTCAACTTGCCACATTGTAAGTCAAGCCCTCTGCCTGCCTACATAACATGACAAAGCTAAAAGGTGGATGTACTCCTTGCCATTTTTCACTAGCAAAATTACGAAGAGATTTTCATGACTCCTTTTAGAGCTTTATGATGATCCACTGTTTTTCTTTTCTCCTTCCCTTCCGCCCACTCCATTTTTTTGAGCTGGAACATCCAAGCTTTTATTCTATAGTCAGAAAATGGAGTAGCGGGAGCTCAACTCTCAAAACTTATCCTCGCCTATTTTTTTCTTAAAAAAGAAAATTTGCTTTGCAAATGCATGCAACACTTCTAAGAACGGAATCCCCTTGCCTCCTCTATCTCTAGCCCAACAGTCATCACTTCCTTTCCTGTCCCCCCGCCCCACCTCAACCAGCCTTATTACTATCTTCAACCTCTCTGCCCCACTGCCTGTAACTCCTGACAGTCCTGCGACTTCTCCACGTTGGTATCCCATACATTAATGAAGGTTTCTTTAGTTCCAAATGCAAATATAGCATCCTGTCCATGAACTGGAATTCAAGCAACTAGCAAAAGAACTGTGCTGGTTGCTTGAGTTTTCCCGTTGCTTGAGTTCTGGTTAACAGAGAATGCGCTTACATTTACGTGGCATCTACTAACCCTACGGTGCTGGTTAACTGGGAGTCCACTGTATCTTAAGGGTAAGGGGAACTTTTTATGTAGCCAAATCTTAAAAAGAGACAGATGAAGCTGGTCTCAGGGACAGAAATTTAAGAGGCTTCCCTCTCTCCTTTCAACTCTTCTTCTCTTTCCACCCCAAACATCTCCACTCCTAGTCACTTTACTATACAAGAAACATGTCCACAACAAGCAACACCCATTCACACCTTTGTGTCTTTCAGCAAGAGAAAACAAACAGCTCTTTCTCCCAGCTCCGGTCTGAAAAGTTCCAATTGGTGTGGTTTAGGTCTCCTGTCCTCTCCATGAAGGAATCCATGTGGTGGGGAGATGAGACACCATGACTGGGCCCATCCCTAAAGTCAAGGGGACTGGGGGACCTTAAAGAGATAGCACTGACCTAGCTACTAGTGTAGTTCTCCTGAACTTCTGAGCCTTTCCTCTCATGTGACCAAATCAGTGCTAATAGAGAAAATTAAACAACACAAATTAATGCCACCAAAGATCCATCATCTCAAACTTTAGCAAACCCTTTATTCATGAACTCCCTTTAACATTCTGCCATCTTCCCTAAATGCATCTTCACTGCATCTATTCTTTCCTCCTTTCTGATGGTAATGGAAGGAGTGTGCCTTTTCTACAAGGCTAAACATGGTCGGTCCTCTACCACTGGTCCTGATTCCTTCCTTTTCTATGGTAACATCTCCTCCTTTACTGGCTCTTTTCCATCAGCTTTCAAACGTGTGCAAGCCTCTCCCAATTATACTTCTGCGGTTTATCTGCTACCCTTTGCTACTCAGCCTCTTTTTATCAACCAAGTTTCAGAGAGAAGTTTCTGCAATTCTTATCTCCACTTAATCTCTTCTCAATTCAGGCAATCTATCTTTTATCTCTGTTACTCCATTTAACTTGATCAAAATAAATTCATCAGCTTCCTTCCTTTAAATTCGAGGCCACTTTTAAGTGTTTCTGCATCTCTTTACCTTTCAGCAGCACAGAACACTCAAATATTTTCTTCCTTATTTTCAGTGATATAATACCTAGTCTCTATCTCCTTGGATAATCCTTCTTATTACTCTTATCTTCTTCATCTTCTCTCTTAAATGCAGCTGAATCTCAGGGTTTATCTTCAGCTCAAGTAAACTTCTGTGAACTTAAGATTTATATGTCAGCTGAATTTGGATGTTCCCAAAATAGTACAAAGGCAGTAAAGACTTAGCAAAGTATACTCTCAATCTTAGTAAACTGTATTAGGATAAAATATTTCATTTTTTGAGTACTGAAACACTACACAAAAAGCCCCAGGGCAGGTAGTTTACAGTAATATAAAACATACTCAAGTCAGAATCCTAGGACCATCAGAATTTTTCTATCAATGTTCCATTTTGTACCTGCTTACTAATGGCACAAGAACAAGCATTTTAGTAATAATCTTTTCAGTACAAATTGTTAAAATTCTCTAAGTTCCACTCAAGAAACAACAAAATGGATTTTCAAAGTTGAAAGGGGACTTGGAGATCATGAAACAAATTCTTCCCTTCATAGACGAGCAAAATGAGGCCCAATGTTAATTTTTCCCAAGGTCCTGTAGCTGGTTTTCATATTCTGACTCAGAAGTCCCATTTTTCTTAGAAATCAAATAATTATAGCCAATGAACCACATTCTTTCATATCAACTAACTACATTCTCTCCTCCTAAGATCAAATTTTACAGCATTGTTGCTTAAGTCAAGTCCCATGTGAAAAGGTATCAAGCCTGTACCCCTCTCTGAATAGATTCAAATAATGCTGGTCACTTTAACAGTATATTCTTAAACGATGAACTTTAAACTTGAGCCACCGTTACTAGGACACATGCTTGAAATCCTTTTGTAGGTAAAAATGATGGATTTGCTGCACTGATCTCACACTCTCAATCCACGTATTACCACGGGTATCTGCCATATAAATGGCTTTCAGTGGAAGAAATCTACGGCTCAGAAAAATCATGTATCTCTGGCTATGTGAGGGTTTATCTGACCTGGCTCCAAGAGAGGAAGGTTTGTGGGTGCACACATGGAAGGTTGCCATTTCCCTGTGGCCATGAATTGGTAGGTGAGGATAAGAGAATAAAGGTATCAAATCAATCTGGATGGGCCATAGTGGCCCATATGAATTATATGCAGTGAGATGATAACCAGCTATGGTAGGCTAAATGATGAATTCCCCAAAAGATGGCCAGGTTCTTAATCTCTGGAACCTGTGAATGTTTCTATATATAGCAAAAAGTTTGTAAACAAGAATAAGTTAATGATCTTGAGATGGAGTGAGCATCTGGCTGGGCAGTGTCTATAGAAGAAGTTGGCAGAGGGCGATTTCTGACAGAAGATAAGGCAGTGGGAAGATGAACACAGAAATGACAGTGATTAGACACAAGCCAGGGGATGCTGGCAACCCCCAGAAGCTGGAAGAGGCAGAGAACACACTCTGTCCTAGATCTTATCAATCCCTTGCTTTCTGACTTCCGTTCTCCCAGTTTGTGAGAGAACACATTTCAGGTGTTTTATCAGATTTGTGCTAATCTGTTATAGCAGCCCTAGGAAACCAATACACTAGGGTGTAAATGAATGTCTGAGTAAAAAATGATTATACCCAACAGGTTAATTTTTAGAAATATTTCAGAGTCAGTCCTTAGGTAAAACACAGGCTTTTACTATAGTGGTCTCAATTGAAGGTATGAGGGTACACACCAAAATCAGCCAAGCGATTTCTAAAATATTGATAACTGAGCTCCAGTCCAGAGCTCCCCAATCATATTCCTGATGAGGAACCTGTACACGAATATTTTCAATGCTCCACATGAGACTCTGACATGAACCCTTGGTTAAAAATCACTGAGGGGATGCCAGGATAGCTCAGCTGGTTGAGCACTTGCCTTGCAACCATGGGTCCAGCATTCGATTCCTGGCCCTGGCCTGAGCAAACCCATATGCTGAACTGCAGCGCAACTGGTAAGGTTCTCGCCTCCCATGCGGGAGGTCCCCAGTTCCGTTCATGCTCCGCATGGCCCCACATACACCTGTGTGAAACGAAATCCTGTCACAACTAATGATGTACAACTATGGACAGTGAGTGCTCTGGGCCCTCCCACTTCTCTCTCTCTCACCTTTTCTCAAAAACAATAAAACAAATCTTAAAACAAAAAAAATCACTGCTTTACACATTTCCCAGTCTTTTCTCTAACTGAACTTCCTTCAACTTAGCCCAGGAGCTAGGAAACAGACTTCCACTAACACTAAACAGGATAGAATAATTCTTCAATGTGAAGTTCATCACTTTTAAGAATGAGAGGGGAAGCCAGGATGGCTCAGGAGTGGGTTAAGCACTCACTTTGTAGCCCTGTAGACCAAGGATCGAATCCTGGTCCTGGCCCGTGTGGACCCATATGCTGAACTGTGGACTCCCAGTTTGGTTCTCACCAGGGTGAGATCCCAGCCCAGTTCCTGCCCTGTGCAGCCCCACTCCCACCTGTGGAATGAAACTGGAAAAACAATGATGTGCAACTACGGAGACTATTCTGGGCCCTCACCCTTCTCTCTGTCTCTGTATCTCTCTCTCTCTCTCTCTCTTCTCTCTTCTCTCTGTCAAAAACAATAAAAATAAACCTTTAAGAATGAGAAAGCAAAGTAAATTGCTTAAATTAGAGACCAAGGTACCTTGGTCTAAATTTACTTTTAAGTATTTGTTTCTCACTTTTAATATGCTAAAATGCAATTTCATTCAAGGCTTGTCAGTACCATCATTGACAGCCACACATTGTTCTTTGAAGTCTCCTCCACTACAGCATTGTGTAGCCATGCGTCTCTTGTCTCTCTCCAGAAGCACATTTTACAATCTATGAAATTCATGTATTTTAGTTCAATCATCTCTAAACCCTGGTGATTCTTTTCAATCTGTGCTCCCTGAATTAATACAAAAAGTACAGAGGATAACATAGCTTTCAATTTCCCTTAGTGAGACTGACAGTGAAATCTGTACCCCAAAAGAATGACACCATCAAGACCACAGCAATCTTTTTCAAATGCTCCTTTACACAGATATTCAGATCAAGCAGACTTTTAAGTAAAGAATTAAATGTGCACCACTCTGAAAGTGTTATCAGAAAAAGACCATGTTTGAAAAAGATATTGGTTAAAAATTAATGATAAAACTAGTTATACCAAATGAATTTCATATTGTTTAGAAAATGTCAAAATACTTTTATTTTCTTCTCTATGCCTTAAAGCAGGGGTTCTCAACCTTTTTATACCCTAGGGTGCATTCTAAAATATTGGTAGGGCGGTGGGCACCAGCTATTTCTAAGGATATTTATTATTGAACAAGAATAAAAAATAATAAACAAAAATAATTTTAAAATAATAAATTTATTGTACAAATTATATACACACAAAGAAACATATATACAAAACGTAATACAAAGTAAATAAAAAACACACGTATAATAAAATCATTTAAA
>PVKE010046993.1:0-11948 GCA_004027555.1 Craseonycteris thonglongyai | reverse complement strand
GGCCGCCCCCGGGCCCCGTGTGGACACCGGCCGCCCCCGGGCCCCGTGTGGACACCGGCTGCACCCCCGGGCCCCGTGTGGACACTGGCTGCACCGCTGGGCCCCGTGTGGACACCGGCTGCACCACTGGGCCCCGTGTGGACACCGGCCGCCCCTGGGCCCCGTGTGGACACCGGCTGCACCGCTGGGCCCCGTGTGGACACCGGCCGCCCCCGGGCCCCGTGTGGACACCGGCCGCCCCTGGGCCCCGTGTGGACACCGGCTGCACCGCTGGGCCCCGTGTGGACACCGGCCGCCCCCGGGCCCCGTGTGGACACCGGCCGCCCCTGGGCCCCGTGTGGACACCAGCTGCCCCTGGGCCCAGCGTGGACACCGGCTGCCACTGGGTTTGGTGCAGGTGGCTGGGGAGACGCAGGGTCAGCCCCGCGCTGTGGGGCGGGCTTGGGGGTGGCGGGTTGGCTGGGTGGTCTCCTCAGGGCCTCTCGGTCTGAGGTCCCCAGTGCCTTCCGTCCTGTGGTTGTTGAGAGGTGACCCTGACACACAGGCGGTTCACGGCCGATCCCAACCGTCCCCCGAGGGTGGGAGCCCGGCCGGCCAGGTCAGACACAGCGCCTTGGGGTCAAAGGGTGGAGGCCGTGTTCCTTCCCCCTGCCCGGGCCCCGCATCCCCAGCGCTTGACCTACAGGGACCTGCATCTGGAAAGGCTGCCCGGGGAACAAAAGGCCAGGCAGGGACGTCCTGTGGGACGCTGAGCGCGGAGGTCACCGCATGAGCCCTGCGACCCACGCTTCCCAGGCCGGTGCCGGGCCCTTGGGCGCCCGGGGGGTCCCCGGGGAGGGGCCGCCTCGCCCAGCGGGACCCCCAGCCTCTCACCGCCTGCCTGAGCTGGAACCCGTCTTCGCGGACACCCCCCCGGACTTTTCTCTCCTCCCCAATTAATTAATTTAAATTGACCATTAAGTCAGCCGAGTTTTTGATTGATATTTTCATTAGCAGCCCTGTCCGACGCCCCAGGAATGTATGGCGATGTCCAATCTGCGGGCGGGCCGCGCTCCTCCTGCCGGCTGAGTTATGGCCGGTGCGCCGCGCGGCTCTCGGGGTAATTTGAATTCAGATGAGCTGCTGCAGTGTTCCGGAGCCTGGCGGCCCGGCCGCTGACGGATGGCACTCGGGTTATCACAAGGTCACCAGTGTAGCCGCCGCCCGCCCGGGAGGGGCCGGCTGGGCCCCTGGCACCAGGGCCGGGGGTGCCCCAGCGGACCCCCGAAAACTGAACCACCTCCAGCAAAGCAGTGACAAGCCCGGGGCTGTGTCCCCCGGGGCTGTGGCCTAACCTCAGCCGCTGTCCCCAGAGGGGACACTGTCCCCTGGGCGAGAACGGACCAGCACCCGTAGCAGCCTCGCTTCCGGGAGAGCCAGGCCGCGCCCGGGAGCCCGTGGTGGGCACGCCCGCAGCTCTGAGCTGTCCTCGGGGGTCCCGGCGATGCTCATGCCCCCCCCCCAACCTGAGCATCTCAGCATCGGGGGCAGGATGGGAGGCTGCCCAGCTGCGCGACCACGAGACTACTTCAGAGTGCGTGCCTCAGTTTCCCCATGGTGCCCCTCTTCTGTTTAGGGGAGGGGCAGAGCGTGAAGTCCTGTCTGGGCCCTGACGGGGGTCTCAGGCCTGGTCGGGGTGCAGGGGGCCCCCAAGGTGCTCGGAAATGCAGTGCCCACCAGGGGAGACCCGGAAGGCCGGCAGTTGGGCCAGAGTGAGACAGAGGCTGCCCTGTGGGGTGTGTGGGAAGTGGGTGCAGGGCTGGGGCACGAGGAGGTGGGGGCCTCCGGGGCCCAGCTCAGAGCCCAGGGCCGGGAGCCCCCACTGAAGGGCCACGTGAGCCGATCCGCCTGTGGCCCAGGTCTGACCTCTGACCGTCACACGGCTGGACGGTGCAACCTGAGGCTGGGCGTGTCCTGAGCTCACGGCCAGGTGCCCCGGGCGTGGGGACAGGGACTGCGAACCGGAGCCGGCCAAGCAGACGCGCCCGGTCCCAGCCGGCCTTGGAGCTGGGTGGGCCCCTGCCTCTAAATTCTGGCTGATGATATGTGAGCACAAGTTCTGAGCAGATGGGGGAGGCCGGGACGGCTCAGCGGGTGGAGCGCTCGCTTTGCAGCCCTGGGGACCCAGGATCGAATCCCGGCCCCGGCCCGTGTGGACCCACATGCTGAACTGGGGTGAGCTTCCCATGTGGGAGGCCCCCAGCCCAGCTCCCGCCCTGCACGGCCCCCGCCCACCCGTGTGGAAGGAAACCATGTCGAACACTGATGACGTGCAGCTATGGAGACGGCTCTGGGCCTCCCCCTTCTCTCGGTCTCTCTGTCTCTCTGTCAAAAACAATAAAACAGATCTTTTTAAAAAAAAAAAAAAGTTCTGAGCAGAACTTTGGGGAATGGTCCTTAACGTAGCTGACTCACAAAATACTTCACAGGGAATAAAGTCAGCTCAGCGCAGTAACTACGTGTGGTGCCAGGTGAGTGCTAGACTTACGGGGGGAGGTCACTGCATAAATTATCTGAATGTCTAACCACCTCAAACTAATTAAAATGATACTGAATGTCAACTGTAAGTGAAAAAAAAAAAGTTGTAGATGGAAAAAAGAAAAAAAGTAGCTGACTCGTCTGGGAAAAGCTCCCTCTGTCCTTTGCATTCCTCCTTCCCTGCTTCCTGAACAGAGCTGTGATGGCCGGGGCTCTGGCAGCCATTTGAACCATGAGGCAACCTTGAGGCAGGAAGCCATGTGCAAGGAGGTGGAGCAGAACGAGAGGTGCCTGGGTCTCTATGACTGTGGAGACCCAGACCAGCCCTGGTTTGGCCATCCCCCCAAGTCGGAACCTGGGGAACCCACCCGATGTGGGAACAGCTCCCTACAGGGGCCTCCCCGGTCCCAGGCCGGAGAAAGAGGCAGGAGCTCAGGCTGGGTCCTGTGGGGTGTCCTGCGGAGGGGTCGTTTTGTTCACCCGCCGTGGACAAGTCCCCCTGGGGAGGCCCGTGTCCACTCCACGCCGCCCTGCGCCCAGTGCTGCAGCTTCACTGGAAGCCTGGAAGTCGGATAGTGCCAGTCCAGTTCTTTCCAAAGTTCTAGGCCATCGGCAACTCCCCGCTCTCCCATAGAGCTCAGCAATGTCACCGGAAGGCTGCTGGTGTTTTGACGGGTGTTGTGTTAAATCTACGTACCAGTCGGGGGCAGAGCCACACCTCACGTCACCGAGTGTTCCGAGATCCACGCCCACACGCGTCTTCATTTCTCCCGGGTATCCCTGCTGGGGGCCTTGCACACGGCTTAGGTTTATTCCCACGTGTTCCGTCGTTGGTGCTCATTTAAGTAGCTCCTAGGAGCTCGTCAGCAATGACCTCTGCAGGCTGACCTTGCCCCGGGTGGTCGTGCCGGGCCCGCCTGCTAGCTCTCGCGTGGCTCTGTGGATTCCTGTCTGTTGGTCACCCGTGCCGCGTAACAAGTACGCCCGGCAGTGACTTGCTGGCCTCACGCTTCCTGCGGGTCAGCAGGCTGTGTGGCTGAGCAGGGCCCTGGCCCAGGCCTCCCTGGCTGCAGTCCGAGGTCGTTGGGGCGCCGGGCTCTGCCGATGGGTCCCCGGGGTGGGTGGGCTCTGCTTCCAAACTCAGTGCCCTGAGATTGTCCCCTGGGCTACTCCTGGCATGTCCGCTATTCCCCAGAGGGAGAGGGAGGGGGGCAGAGAAGCCACAGGCTCTTACGGCCGGATCCCAGGAGTGGCACCCCATCACCCCATTCTGTTCCCACGACGTCCCGCCCACACGGAAGGAGCAGGTGACACAGGAGGTGTGGCCTTGGGGACATTATTGCATAAGCAACAATGTCGTCTGTGAAGAAGCTACGATTACGACGTAGCCGTTCTCCGTGAGCTGCTTTGCGTAACGTCTGAAGACACTGAAGTGCAGTCTCAAGTGCGAAAGGCCCCCGGGCCTCCCGCCACCCGTCCTCCACGGGGACTTGACGGTGTTCTCCTGGGACTCGATCGCAACAGAGGTGACGGAGAAGCGCGGGAACGGCGTGTTGTAGGAGGGAGAGCAGGCGTGTGTCACAACGCGTGTGACCCAGCTGGACACACGGTGGGAGCAGAACGCCTGTGTTTGTGGCCACAGCTGCTGCCCGCACGTCCCCAAACGTCCCCGCGTTTCCGTCTGCGCACGGTGCTTGGGTTGCCCCTGCTGTCGGCAGCCACCCTGACGTTTATACCCGGAACGAATTACCCGAGAGGTCCAGGCGGCCACAGCGCGCCGGGCGAGCCGTGCAGGGGAGCGCGGCCCGGACGTGTCAGACGGGACCGGCTCGCCTCGGCGGGCCCTAACGCACCCCAAGCGCAGCGGCTTACACGTGGGACGTGGCTTATCTCACAGCCTCTGCGTGTCCGGGGTTTGGGAGCCGCTGCTCTGGCTCAGGGCCGCTCCTGGGCTCACAGCCGAGCTGTCGGCTGCGGCATCGGGAGGCTCGAGCGGGGCCGGGGCTCTGCTCCCCCGGATGCTCCTCGCCGGGGGGGCCTCTCCGGGGCAGGAAGCCACGCGCCCGCGTGACCTCGAAGTCACCGTTGTCGTCTCCATAGTTGCACGTCATCCGTTTTCCACATGGTTTCGTTCCACACGGGTGGGCAGGGGCCGTGCAGGGCGGGAGCTGAGCTGGGGGCTCCCACATGGGAAGCTCACCCCAGTTCAGCATGTGGGTCCCCACGGGCCGGGGCCGGGATTCGATCCTCAGTCCCCGGGGCTGCAAAGTGAGCGCCTAACCCACTGAGCCCTCCCGGCTTCCCCTGTCGCTTCTTTTACTTTGTTAGAAGCGAGTGGGTTGCCATGTGCAGCCCACACTCAGGGAGGGGAGTTGGGCTCCGTGTCCTGACGGAAGCGTCAGGAAGGGTCCGTGGGCATTTAAGGATGTCCACAGGCCAGGTGTCGCCCAAGGGGAAAGCGTAAAATGGAGAAAAAGCGAACATATGTCAATAAGAGGTAAAATCCACATCGGAGAGGTGACAGGCTTAAATTTTTATGCGATGAATAGCGTCAAAGTATTTTAGAGAAAAACTGTCTAACCAGCAAAAAGGGACACAGATGAGGACACAGTGGTAATGAAAGGTCAGGTGTAAAAACCCACGTCTGTGTGTAGGATTTGAATAAAATTATTCAGAGAAAACATGCACATGTACGCATGTATCAAGCTTCATACGCTACATGAAGCAGACCCTTATTTTAAGCATTTTAGGAACGTTTATTAAAAGGATTTATGTAGGGGAAGCCGGGATGGCTCAGTGGGTTAAGCGCTCACTTTGCAGCGCTGGGGACCAGGGATCGAATCCCAGCCCCGGCCCGTGCGGACCCATATGCTGAACTGGGAGCTCCCCCAGTTAAGTTCTCTCTCTGTCTCTGTATCTCTCTCTCTCTCTCTCTCTCTCTCTCTCTCTCTCTCCTCTGTCAAAATAAATAAAATATATATTTAAAAAAATAAAAAAAATAAAAAAAATAAAGATTTATGTAGGGAGGCTGGGATCGCTCAGCAGATTGAGCACTTGCTTTGCAGCCGCGAGGTCCGGGGACGGAATCCTGGCCCTGCCCGAGCAAACCCGTCTGCTGACCCGGCGGCACAAGTGGTAAAACTGATCACCGCCGGGACGGTGGCGAAGGTTCTCGCCTCCCCAGTTTGGTTTCTGCCCCACGTGGCCCCACATCCACCTGCGAGGAATGAAACCGTGTCACGACCGATGACGTCCAACTATGGAGACGGCGCCGGGCCCTCCCCCTTCTCTCTCTCACCTTCTCGCAAACAATAAAATAAATCTTTTTAAAAAAGGATTTATCTAATAGTCCATGAAGAAAATCTCAATAAACTCCTCAAACAGGAGCGACACCATTTATACTCTGTCCACACTGTAACAACCCTGGGGATCGATACCAAATGCGAAGCAGCTAAACCTCCTCACAGCCAGTTTAAAATTTAATCTCTTTCTTCCTTAAAAAAAAAACCAAAAAGCCCATTGATTCAAAGAGGAAACAAAAGCCCCATCATTAAGGGCAATTTAGAGAATAGCGATTTTGGAGAATATTATACATCAAAACTCACATGCTCTGGGGTTAAATTTAAATACTAAACAAAAAAGGGAAATAATGAACCGTCTTTGAACCACTCCTCTGTCGACGTCGCTCCCCTCACAGATGCCCCAGTGCCCACCCCTCTCCCACCGGATCCCCCCACGGACCCCCCACCGGACCCCCCACCGGATCCCCCACCGGATCCCCCACCGGACCCCCCCACCGGCTCCCCCACCGGACCCCCCACCCCAGCCCTGGGGGCCGTGGGAAGCCCCACCGACGTGTGTGTCTCGTCTCAGACGCAGGGCTGAGGGACTCAGGCTCATGGTACTTACGCTTCCCCAGTCGGTGCAGATCTGTTTTCCCCTTTATTTTATGTTTTGCTTCATTTTGTCTCGTCCTGTGATATCCGTTCGCTCCGTCTTCCCCGTAATAACAGAAACCCCCAGCCTTAGCCTGTGGCCGAGTCTGGCCCCGGGCTGTGGGCCCCGTGAGGGGTGTAACCGGGGAGCGGCCTCTGAGATTCCGGACGACTGGGGCGCCGGCCTGGACCAGGAGCCTGGGTCTGAGTGGAGGGCGGGGGTCTCTGTCGGAACCGCTGCACATGCGGGTCTGTCTTTTCTGCACACACAGCGTTGGAAGCCGCCTGGTAGGGCCCCTGTAGTGTCTTCATTGCTCACGGGGCC
Source organism: Craseonycteris thonglongyai (assembly GCA_004027555.1). Classification (NCBI taxonomy): domain Eukaryota; kingdom Metazoa; phylum Chordata; class Mammalia; order Chiroptera; family Craseonycteridae; genus Craseonycteris; species Craseonycteris thonglongyai. Next base: position 5,171 of record PVKE010046993.1, on the reverse strand, counting down.
CGGGTTTGCGCTCCCTCCTGGGGGCTCACGTGCGTTCGTAACCACAGCCGATGCCGGCGGCACTTCCATGCAGGGACGTGCGTGGCCGGTGAGGGACTCTCGCTACCTGGGGACCCCGCGTCCTCTGAGCTGGACCGCTGGGACCCCGGCCTGTCTGGGCTCCGACTGGAAACAGCTGTGGTTTCTGCCGTGCGCTTAGTGCACCTTGTCCGCATCCGTGTGCCGTGTCCAGGTGACACGTGCTCGCAGCGGCCCCCACGCCTGGAGCTGGAGTTCGCCCCGTGTTCCTATGTGCATCAGACGGGCTGCTTCAGGCTGAGACAGTGCTGCCCACTGAGCTCAGCGTGTTCAGTGAGGGGTCTCTAAACAGAAGCGCTGGTCACAGGCTCCGGGCGATCCATGGCCCAGAGCGCCGTGAGCAGGGGCTCCGGACCCCCGCGCGTCTCCCCAGGAGCGGGGTCCGCACTCGCTCATGCAGTCGTTCCCCGTCCGAGACGCCGGGGTGGACCCCGACTCTGCAGGTGGTCTGCGATCCCATCCTTGGTGAGTGGGGCCCAGAGGCGGCGTGCGGGCACGGAGCGTGCGGGGTTTTGCATTTGGCGCCGGTCGGTGTCGACCTCTGTGCGAGCGGGGAGCCCACGTGAGCTGCCTGCCCGTCTCTTCTGTAGGTTCTCACACTTACGTGCACGAGGTCTCTGTCTGTGGCCCGAGGTGCAGATGCCGCTGTTTCTCCCCATGTGATAAATCAGCCCCTCGCATTCCTAGTTTTGCACAGACTACAAAGCACAAGTACGGGTTGCACTTTCCCAAATGCACTCTCTGCATTTTCACATAACTGCGTGGCTCTCTCCATGGAGCCGAGTCGCACTGACGGGTGTTGTGAGGGGCGTCTGGGCTGCCCGACCTCCTTGGTCACGAGGTGGCGTCTGGAGATCACTGTGGACTCAGAAGCGTTTCATTAAATGTGTGCATCTGCACTGGCGATGTGTGTGCATACATGTATGTACACGCACACCACACACACCTGCACACACAACACACTAGTACACACACCACACACAACATGCTAGTACACATGCCTGCACACATATACATACCTGTGCACACACACCTGTACACAACACACTTGTATACACACCTGCATACATACACACCTGTACACACACACACAACACACTAGTATACACACTTGTATACACACATACCTGTACACACAACATGCTAGTACGCACACCTGCACACACAGCTGCACACACCTATACACACAACACACCTGTACACATACACACCTGCACACATAACACACCAGTGCATACACCCCTGTACACATACACACACTAGCACACACATCTGCGTACACACACACCTGTACATGTACACACAGAGCTACACACACCTGTATGCATACACATATACCCGTGCATATACACATCTATACACATACACACACCTGTATAATACATGAACATGTATGTGCACATACATCTGCACACTCACATACCTGTGCACACAGACATATGCCCAATGCATATACACACCTGCATACATATACACAGACCTGTACATACACATAAACCTATATGGGCACACACCTTACACATATACATGCCTGCACATACATACACATACCGATATGCATGCATGTGTCTGTATGCACATGTGTCATGCACATGCTGTATGCACATGTGTCTGCACACATCTCGGCCACGTACACAACTCTCCCCCCATGCTGTTTGCATGTGCTTGGGCATCTGCACTGTGTCTGTGTGCTCATGTGTGTGAGCGTGTACATGTGAGAATGTGTAAGCACATATAGGAGGGAGGGCCCCAAAAAGGAATGAGCTTATAAAAGTTGTGTATTTGTTCTTACATGTTTAAACTCAGTCGCCTTCCGAATGCTCCCCATTTGGTGCCGTATTGAGGTGCTTTCTCCACTGCTCAAAACTGTGTGGAACTGGTTTGGGTGCCTTTTAGCTCTTTTGCCTTTTTGTTTTGTTTTGTGTCACCTCTTCCCCGTCAGCAAAACGTTTCCCTTTGGGGACTTTTTTCATTGGGGGAAACAAACAAGAAGCCGTTTGGGACAAGATGGGGTGACTAGGAAGGTGGGGCCCGGGGGTCACGCAGTTTTTGGTCACAACCTGCTGAGCGCTCCGGGCGGTGTGGGCCGGAGCCTTGTCACACGTGCACGTTGTCCGTGTTAATCACCCATCATGAAATGAGTCCACGGCAGCCGAACGCAGCCTCTCACAACCACACCGCCTGGTGCACGGATGCAGCTGGGCTCTGAGGACCCTCAGCGAGTCGGGAAGCCTTTGCTACGAGGGGCCGCCCTCCGGACGATCATTCCGTGTTTTGGGGGGTTCCCCCCTCGCTCGTATGTGGGCATGGGTTTGCATGTGCTTGTGTGGCCTGCATGTGTGCATGTTTGTGCAGGTGTGCACATGTGTGCACGTGAACCCACTCTGTGCGTGCATGCTTGTTCACACATGTGCACACATTTGTGCATGCACACGCAGGCCGTGAGCGTGTGTGTGCATGTGTGGCCTCTGTGCGGCCTGTGTGGATGCGTGGACATGTGCTCGTGCACGAGTGTTAGGGGTGCCAAACACACGCAGTGAGGGGCCCGGGCAGGGCCTGGGCTTCTCAGGGGTCCTTGTGACCGGACCCCCGTGGGCACGCGGCTCCCACCTCCACCGGGCGGCCCCATCGGAGGCCGGGAGCGTGCTGAGTTTAAGCACCGCCATTCACACTTCAGATAAATACCAGATGCATCAAAAGATTTAAGGCACCTGTTGTGTATTTAAAAGAATTATATCTTGTTTATGGTTCGGTATAAAGCGCAGCGCTGATTTATACAGCGGCTGGCCCGTCGCAGAGGAAATCTCATTTCAATCATAAATGGCAAGGTTTGATTTAAGAATTCATTCTTTAATGGGTCTGCAATGTTCAAATTTAAACCCATTCAATTCATCAGCCAAATATTCAATATGGGGCTCAGGGAACTCATTTAGGCAAACAGAGACTTTAATATAAATTTTCCGGGAGATTTCTCCATTGATCCCACAGTTTAGTGCAAAATGATTTGTGCGATACATTCTCGGGGATCAATGCCGCTGGTCAATGGCTCCTGGAAAACCCCCGCCCGCTCCCCACCGCGCGGGTCCGGGCGCTTTGGCTCCCGGGAGCTGCTGGGCCTCCCATGTGCCCACTGCCCGCTGCCCACGCCCCTGCCTGCGCTGGGGACCTGTGCCAACTGGGGACAGGGGGGGTCCCTCAGGGCAGACGCAGAACCCAGCCCCCCCGGTGACCCCGCTTGGCCTCGGTGCCGTCTGTGGGGGCCCAGTCGGGGGCACACGCGGCTGTTTTAGGCAGGGCTGCTGCCGCCCTCTCATGAGCCGGGGCTCCCGGGGCAGACGCTGCCCGCTGTGCCCGCCAAGGCCGCGTGGCCCTGGGAGCCGATGAAGGCCCCCCCCACCCCGGGGCCAGGCCAGAGCTGCCCTTCGAGGCCTGAGACACACCGGGTGGGGCAGGGCGGAGACTGACCGCTGAATGGGGTCGGCCAGCAAGAGGGCCTCGGGGGTCCCAGAGCACTGGACCCCACACGCCCACCCGGCCCTGGCTGAGCAGAGAAGTGCAGTGGGTGCCGCTGCCCGAGCAGGAAAGAAACGTCCGCCTCTGCCGCGGGCCTGTGTCCTGCCCGGGCTCGGGCTCGGGCCGGCTGTGCCCTGCAGGGCTGCTGGGGGTCGTCCTGGGAAAGGGGGAGAAGTGTGGGTGCAGCCCCAGCCCCCCGGGACGGTCCCGGGGAAGAGGGGGAAGTGTGGGTGCAGCCCCAGCCCCCCGGGACCGTCCCGGGGAAGGGGGGAAGTGTGGGTGTAGCCCCAGCCCCCCGGGACCTTCCCGGGGAAGGGGGGAAGTGTGGGTGTAGCCCCAGCCCCCCGGGACCGTCCTGGGGAAGACGGGGAAGTGTGGGTGCAGCCCCAGCCCCCCGGGATTGTCTGGGGAGGGGCTGAATGAGCTGGCAGGGCGCTCTGTAGCGGTGGCCTTGGGGTCTGGGGGCACAGGCTCCGGGGACCACAGTGGACATGGCTGGTAGTTGCGGGGCCTGGGCCTCCCGGTGACAGCTGTGCAGTGACAGCTGTGGGACCCAGGGGGACGCGGCCCGGCCCAGGGGGGCTGGTGGTGTGGCAGCTTCAGGCCCAGGCTCTGCTCCTGGGGCGGGTGGACCCCAGGCAGGGCACACACAGCCCCTGTGAGGACCCCAAGGGGAAGGCCCCCGTCCCCAAGGCCCAAAGGGCGCTGGGACGCGATGGGCCCGGGTCAGGCCCCGGGGTCTGCCGCTCCGTGTCGCCTTCGAGGCAGGTGTAGGTCAGGGCCGCCTGCCCCGCGTCCCTGGGTCTGAGCAGGTGGCGTCTGGGAACGCAGGACGGCCCAGGAATGAAAAGCAAGGCCGTATTGATTTCATTTCCAAATTATTAATCAACAGCACAGCGCACAGAGCTATTGTGCGGTTCAGCTTGGGCAGGTCCAAACGGCTCCCCGGGGCGAGCAGCCGGGCCGCTGAAGGACAGTGGGTGATGGACGCGCCGTCCTCGCTGAGCCGGGTGCTGCCGGCCGTGCAGGGTGACCCACCCAGGCCTGGGGCCCCCCTCAGGTGCCCCCGGCGTGCCCACGGCCTCCCCCTGCCCCGTCCACCCCTGCAGGTCCGTCCTGACTTGCCTGGCACCCGCTGACCTGTCCCTGGCAGGCTGGCTGGGTCCCCAGCTGTGGTTCTCGGAGGTTCAGAACCTCTGAAGGCGACGCTGGAGCCTTTATTGAGCACCTACTGTGTGCTCTCCTGCACTGGGCCTCCACGCAGAGCTGGGCACCTGCTGGGGTTTCGGCCTTTCAACCTCGCCCTGGTCCCTGGGGTCCCTGAGCCCCGAGCCCTGGGGCCTAGGAGGCCGTGGGGACGGGCGCCTGGCGGGCAGAGGGCAGCAGGGCCCACGGGGCTGGGGCAGGATCCTAGAGCCAGGAAGTGGTGGGGTGCGGGGTGCGGGGTGCGGCTTGGGGTGCAGCGTGGGGTGCAGCGTGCAGCGTGGGTGCAGCGTGGGGTTCAGCGTGGGGTGCAGCGCGCAGCGTGGGGTGCAGCGCGCAGCGTGGGGTGCAGTGTGGGGTGCAGCATGGGGTGCAGC
>PVKE010046992.1:0-12072 GCA_004027555.1 Craseonycteris thonglongyai | reverse complement strand
GGGCCGTGTACATGGGTTCAGTAGGGAGGGCCGTGTGCATGGTTTCAGTAGGGAGGGCCATGTGCATGGTTTCAGTAGGGAGGGCCGTGTGCGTGGGTTCAGGAGGGCCATGTGCATGGTTTTAGTAGGGAGGGCCGTGTGCATGGGTTCAGTAGGGAGGGCCGTGTGCATGGGTTCAGGAGGGCTGTGTGCATGGGTTTAGCAGGGAGGGCCATGTGCATGGTCTCAGGAGGGCCGTGTGCATGGACTCAGGAGGGCGGTGTACATGGACTCAGGAGGGCCGTGTGCATAGGTTCAGTAGGGAGGGCCGTGTACATGGGTTCAGTAGGGAGGGCCGTGTGCATGGTTTCAGTAGGGAGGGCCGTGTGCATGGGTTCAGGAGGGCCATGTGCATGATTTCAGCAGGGAGGGCCTTGTGCATGGGTTCAGGAGGGAGGGCCGTGTGCATGGACTCAGGAGGGCCGTGTGCGTGGGCCTGAGCCCCCCTGGCCTGGTCTCTCCTGAACAGAGTGGTTGCCTGCTCCCCAGACCCCAGGGATACTGCACCCATGGAGCCCACCCTGAGTTTTGGGTTTAGACACGTGTGAATGCCCTGGGGTCACCCGTACGCCTGTGTCCCGGCCACGGGAGCCCCATGCCGCTGGCACCGGACTTCCGCACACACGGATATCACCTTTTCCCATGAGCCCCACACACAGGCCCCCGTAGGCACACATACCCCCAGCCCACACACACACAGAGCACACACAGTGCGCACGTACAGAGACGTGGGAAGGAGGCGAGGACAAAATGGCCGCTCCAGCACACCGCACAGCGTTTACTGTTTCCCTAACCATCGCCCGGCAACAGCCCGGGGAGAGGCCAAGAAACGTTTTCTGAGAACATCCGCCCTGAGGCCCCTTCGAGGGTCCACCCCCCCTACTGCTCCTGCACGATGTGGGACCCCGGAGCCCGCCTGGGCAGGAAGCCGGCGGCAAGTGGGGTTGCAGGGTAGGGGTCTCCCGCTATCTCCCCAAATCCCGCTGTCGTGAGAAGCCGGGCTTGGCAGCCCCAGGACGGGGAGCCAGGAGGCCCCTTCCTGCCACCACCTCCCTACTCTCTGCTGCTGCCCCAGGATGTGAGTCATGCAACCCCTCCCATGATCTCAGCCCCTCACGGATCCACAGCTGGGCCCTGTTCTGGGAACTGGGGTGGGGGTGGCTCTCTTGGGGAGGGGTGGAGGCCTCTGGCCTGGGAAAAGCGCCCCCCGGCCAGAGGCCCAGGCCCCCTTGGCAAGCTCAGGGGGGCTGTCAGGATGCTGGCGACAGCCGGCTGCCCATGGCCCCAGCTCAGCCGCTGCAGCTGCAAGGGATTTGCTGTTCCCCAGCAAATGCAATTAGACCGTTTCCTGTGTCTGTTCTGGCTCCGAGCGTGAGGCCCAGGGTTCAGCCCGAGGGGCGCGGAGCAGGGCCCCCGTCCTCCCCCAGAGCCAGGCTGCTGCACGGGGCCTCCCCCACCCAGATGCACAGCCCCACGGACCCCCACCGCGCAGGCGGGCAAGCTCAGCCACGGCCTGCTGGCCCCCAACTCAAGTCAAGGCTCCCTCCTCTCCTTGCTCAGCAGCTCCAGCCCCCATGCCGGGCTGATGGCGCCAGGCCTGGCCCGCCCGCCGGCCCCCTCCCGGCCCCCACCCTGCCTCATGGCGCCTGGGTCCTGCCTCCACCCTGCCCCCTGCAGGCGGCCCACCCCCCTCTCTGAGGAGTCTGCAGGTTTGCTCAGAGTCCTGGGGGGCTGGGGGCTCGGCTCGGGGCAGGGAGGACAGCCAGGCCGGGCCCAGCGCGAGGGGCACAGGTCCTGTGGACACCACTGGCAGGAGCTGGACGGTCCCCCACCCTGTGCCCAGCGTCCCTGGGGGTCTCATGCACCCGGGACCAGGATGGTCCTCTGCAGAGAGACCAGCCCCCCGAGGGACTGTGACTGTTGAGACCATCAGTGGGGAGGCCGCGTGGAGGGAAGTGACCCGTGGGCAGCCCCTCTCCGGGCTGCCTTCTGGGGGTCCCGCCACCTCGGTCACAGACCAGAGGCTGGGCCGCCTCGGATGCTGAGGAGAGAGCAGCACCCCCAGACACACAAATGAGGGTGCCCCTCGCAGCTTGTGCAATACAATCCCCCCCCACACACATAACTCAGGGTGCCCCTCACAGGTTGTGCAATATAGCACCTCCACACACACACAACTCGGGGTGCCCTTGCAGGTTGTGCAATACAACACCCACATATATATAACTTGGGGTGCCCCTTGCAGACTGCAATACAACACCCCACACACACACAACTCGGGGTACCCCTCACAGGCTGTGCAATGCAGGGCCCTGCCCCAGGCAGCCTGAGGAGGGGTCTGCAGGCGTGGCAGCCGGGGCTGGCTGTCACTTGTCCCGGCAGCTGGGAAGGGGCAGGGGCGCCAGGAGCACTGAGCGTCCCAGCCAGCTCCGTGCAGGTGGGTGCGGGGTGGGGCGCAGGAGAGCACAGGCCCCTGGGCAGGGGTGCAGCTGGTAGGCCCACCCCCCGCCCACCTGGAGCGGGTCCTGCAGCGGCTCTGGGTGCATCATGCCCTGCTGGGCCTTGGGGGGCGGGGGGCAGCCCCCTCCTGGTGTCTCCCTGGGATGTGTGGAAAGTGGCCTTGAACTTGGGCTTTGGGAAGCAGGAGAGGGTGAGGGCAAAGGCATGGGCCGGAAGGCCAGAGGCCGCGGACCCCGGAGTGGCCCAGGCCGGGTGGGACCGCAGTGGGGAGACAAAGGGCAGCTCTGGGGGGTCCGCACCGAGGCCCAGCTGGGACGTGGAGGGAGGACAGGTGGGGTTAGGAGGCTGAGGTGACAGTGACCGGCCAGGATGGTGCAGCAACAGCCCCAGGGCTCCTGGGCGCTGGTCCTGGGCCCCGGGAGGGGGGAGAGATGGGGAGGTCGAGGGGGTAGGTTTGGGGGAGGCCCTGAGTGGAGTGTGGGCCGTGCAGAGCATCGGGGGTGTGGGGGGACCCCCAGGAGGTGGCCAGAGGAGGAGGGCTGCAGGTGAGGAATGCAGGACAATAGGGAAGAGCCCTGGGGGTGAGTGCGCCCCAGGAGCAGGGTCCCAGCAGCTCGTGCCACCTCCCACCCGCCCATGGCTCACTCGGCGGGAGCTGAGGTCCAGCTCTCCGGCTGCTGTAGCCACATGGCCATGCCGTCTCGGGGTCCCCAGCGTCCCCACGTGTGCGGCTGGTCTGTGCCCAGCGCTCAGCTCTGCGCCGGCTCCTCCCACCGACCAAGAGGACTGAGGATAGGACCCCCGGGGCGGCAAAGCCGGGGGCTCCAGGTCCCGGGAGGTTCATGGGGACCACAGGGGACCTGAAGGGGCCGGTGTAGCTGGGGGGGGCACCCCGCCAGGATGCCGGAGCTCAGCTGCCCGGGCACAGAGGAGGGAGGTTGGGCCAGGGTCTTCTTGACCCCCTCTTCCCAGTGAGACCCCCGCTCAGCAGGGTAAGAGCCGAGCACCCCACCCCCGCTTCCCCGCGGCTGGCAGACCCCAGCCCCCGCCGCCCACCACACTTCTCTGGGCCCCGGGCAGCCCCCCTGGCAGAGATCAGCCTGTGAAGCCGGCTTCCCCCATGACAGACAGACAGACGGCAGCCCCCCCAGCCCTCAGCCCCTTCCCAGGCGCTCAGGGGGTGCAGGGCCGTGCAACCCTGGAGACGGCCTTTTCTCTCTGGGCCCTGCCTCTGGGGGAGGCTCGGGCAGCCCGACATCAGCCCAAAGCCAGCCCAGCGCCGAGACGGCTCCCTGTTCACAGCCCGGGTGCCACCCCTGGGCCCAGGGTGGCCCCCGCAGGGCCCTGCTGGGCCTCTCTGCCCCATACCCCCTTGTCTTCCTGGCAGCACTTGGGGGCCTCTTGTTTGGGGGACCCCAGCCTGCCCTGCCCAGAGCCCCCAAAGCCAAGGAACTGCCCCCCTTCTGCATGTCTTTCCCTGCGGGCCCCCCGGGCAGATGGGGGGTGGCCTTGGCCTCGGCTTGGCCACCAGGGACCCCTCAGGCCAGGCCACGGCCTTCAGCTCATGGAGCCACGTGTTCCTTGCCCCACTCAGGGAGGGCAGTCACCCCATGTCACAGCTGAGACCACAGCCACACCTGCCACTGTCCCCAAACTCCCTCCCAACCAGGCTCCCTGTTCCCCCCAGGCCACCTGCTACCTGCCACCAGCTCCAGCTAGCCCCCCGCTTCTGTCCTCACCATCTGCCCACCCCTCCCCCTCCTTACGCCAGGTGCTGAGGACCCGAAGGTGGGGGAGATGTGCTCCCCACCTGCACCCCACACCCAACACCCCTGCTGCGGCTCCGGGGTCCCTATCCCCAGCTTCTGCTGGGGGAGGGGTGTAGCTGGTAGGAAGTCCCGGGCGGAGGGACGGGGCGGAGCGGAGGGGTGACACATCGACCTGTGGCCGTCCCCCCATCCTCCTCATACCCCAGAGCTGAAGCCCCCCAGGATCCACAGCCCCAGCACCCCCCCTGAAGGCAGACCTGGGAAGACAGGGCCGTGGGGACGTCCTTCCTATGGGGTCCCCAGCGGCCACTCCGCACTCCCCGTCCCCGGCACCCCCGGCCGCCTCCTGCCCACGCGGGGCAGGCAAGACCCCAGCCCATACTCCCTGGGGATTGGTTGTCCCCTGGGCCCCCCGAACACACCTGTACCGATGGCTGCCTCGGGCCCCAGGAGGCTCCTGGGGCTACCACAGCCCAAGCCCACCCATCATACCACCTGGCCCAAAGGCACCCCAGGGGCTGGCGGACTTCTGTCACCCCCCCAACGCTCGAGCGCTGGGGACTGGGGCGGGATCTCTGCTGCCCAAGTGTTCACACAGGGGCAGGTGGGTCCAGCCTCGGGGAGCCTGTGACCCCAGAACCCCCTTATGGGCGCTTGGCCGGCTCTCCCTTTATCACCGGGCGCCCAAGAGCCGAGCCTTGGGCCCCCGAGGACCCCACCGAGCCGGGGAAACAGGCACGTGGGCCCCCAGCCCCACACTCCCCGGGGCCTAGAGGCCAGATTAGCGGCCGTCCGCCCTCTGCCCCAGCGTGGGGTCCAGAGCCGAGCCTGACATCCTGCTGACCGCCGGTCACCTCCCTCCGGCGGGGGGTCCTACCTCTTGCAATGTGCTCCGTGGGCCGCCGCTCCCACACCTCAGCACCCATCTGCTCTGCTGGCTGCCTGTCCGGGCCTCGCCCTCCGTGGGCTCCTCGCCCTGCCGGCCGGGCCACCGGCTGTGTCACCCCCTGCACCCTGCACACGGGGCCCTGGTCTCCTCTGAGGCACTGACCACAGCACAGCGGGGGGTGCGGCGGGGAGGGCTGAGGGGCGGGCCGAGCGCCCCACGGCCCTGAGTCCTTCCCGGCACCCCGCCCCCACCCCCACGCTGCACCGCGCGCTGCCTCCACGCCGCCTGCCCAGCTCCCGGGGCCGCACGCGGGCCGACCGGCCAGGAGCCCCTGCTCCAGCGCCAGGCCCAGCCCAGCCTCCTCCCGGGGCTGGACAGACAGCCCGCCAGGGGAGCCAGGCGCGCGCGAGCCGGGCTGGGACTGCCTGGCACGGCTCTCGCACTGCTCACGAGGCCAGGCCTTGGCACGCTGCAGGACACGCGACCGGTGGCTGGCACCGTGGCCGCCTCTGCCATTCCCCTCGCCTCGCCGCCGGCCCAGGCCCGGAGCCACCTCACAGCCCTGCAGGCCCCACGCATGGCTCTTCCCACCGGCCCAGGGGCCGCCACCGCCGGGCAGACCACCACCTGTCCCTCTGTCCCAGCTCCGCCCTCACAAGGACCCTCGGACGGATCCTTTCGGGGTGCAGGGACTTGGACACGGCACAGGCCCTAATTCATGCTGCACGGTGCCACCCCTTGGGGCGGACTGTCGTTCCGCAGACCCCCACTGCCTGTCCCCCCAGAGCAGTGAGCAAGACCCCTCACCTCCCTGGGCCTCAGCTTCCTTCGCTGCTCACAGGGGCTCAGGCCAGCCCTGGTGGCCGCATGGGACGCCCACGCACCCTGGATGTCCCTGCAGCTGCTGTCAGGGGACAAGCCCTGCTCCTCTGCCCCCTGAGGCCCCAGCCAGGCCCCCGGGGCTCAGCCAAACAGCCCCGTTTAACGGGGACCCCGGGATTGCTCAGCAGGCTGAGCGCTTGCCTGGCCACTGGGAGGTCTGGGTGATCGCGTCCCGGCCCTGGCCCGTGCAGACCCACGTGCTGAACGGCGGCGCGGCCGGTGACCACCGGGCGGCGGCGAAGGTTCTCCCTCCCCAGAGGGGGCCCCTCGGTCCGGTTCCTGCCCTGCACAGCCCTGCACCCCCCTGTGTGGAAGGAAACCGTCTCACGGCTCATGGTGGACATGGCCCTCCCCCTTCTCTCAAACGATAAACAATAAAATAAAGGGGAGAAGGGACCCCCCACCCCCCAAGCCGGCATGTGGCTCCTCGTGGATGTCCTGCCGTCAGCCGGGGACAGACGAGGAAACCGTCCCCAAGGACAGCACTCCCAGGGTCCCAGCCCCACATGCAGAGCGGGTGTGGGGTCCTGAGTCATGACCAGGGGGGACCCCCACCCCCATGCGGGTTTTCTCTGCTCCCCATTCACTGCCCTTGCCCCTCGGCGCCCCCTCCTTCCTTCTGTGCCCCCTGCCTGCCCACCCCCATGTCCCCTGAGATGCAGGAGCGGGGTCTGCACATGCGGCCCCTCCGGCCTCCTTCTCTGTGCTGTGTGGGGACAACCTGGGAGCACCCGGGACCCCTGACCCGCCCCGGACGCCCGCCTCATCCATCCCCCTCTCTGCGGCTTTCACAGACCTCACCTTGTTCTTGACCCGTTCCGTCCTGTCCTGACCCCATCCCGTCCTGACCCTGTCCCGTTGACCCGGGCTCGATCTCGTCCCGCCTGGGCAATGGCCCAACCCTGCCGCCTCCCACCCTCTCCCCTCCCTCGGACCACTTCTCTCTCTTCCGCTCCTTCCTCCTCGCACCCGGACCCCCTGGGCTCCGCAGCACAAGGTGCCGGCCTCCCGGGCTCCCCACAGGACCCCCCGCCGGCTGCGGGCACTGCGTCACTCATGGCTGCCCTCTCGCTCTCTGGCCCGAGCCGGGGTCTGACTGCCCCACAGGGGCTGCCGAGGGTTCCCCACCCCCGAGCTCCCCCTGGCCCCCCGGCCACCAACCTGCATGGCTCTGCTCTGAGCACGGCAGGGGGTTCCTGGGGGGCCGCGCCCCCTGCAGCCGTCGCTCAGGGGCCGGGAGCCCTGGAGCCCCGTGAGGCTCTGGTGCAGGTCTGGGGGTGCACCCTGGCCTGGCCAGAACCCCAGCCCTCATGGCTCCTGCCTGGTCCCCGCACCCCAGGGTTCCCAGGGCAGTGCCTGCTCTGGCCGGCAGGCCACCCCTGGGTGGGGGCCCTGGGTGGGCCTGAGGCAGCCACAGCCCTTTGGACACCGTGGTTTGGAGGCCTGGCTTCCCCGGCCCCCGCGGGCCAGCCATGGGGTCCCCAGAGGCCTCCTGGGCCAGGCTGCCGAGGTGGCCGGTGCCGGGAGCCGTGGCAGGGGGCCACCCGGGATCCTCCAGCTTCCAGGGCCTCCCCAGGAGGGCCCGGTGTCTGAGTGCCACAGGCCGCCAGCCAGGGTGGCCGGACCAGCACCCTGCTCGGTGCCAGCCCAGCATCCACCACGCAAAGCTGGGTGCCCTGGCACGGTGGGGCCAGAGTCTAGGTGGCTTCCGGAAATGAGCTGGCCCAGGGTCCCCTTACTGCCCTCTCCCCCTGTCCCCAACACCGGCGCGCCTGGCAAGAGCTTCCAATGGCCGCAGGGCAGCACAGGGGTCAGGGAAGGGGCAGAGCTTGGCAGGGGGGCACGACGAGGGGTGAGGGTCTGCCCCAGGGCCACACCTGCCAGCCTGAAGCGTCCCGCTGGGCAGGGACAGACCGGAGGACCCGGCGTCTGGGCGGCCACAGCGGCCACAGAGGAGCGGTGCATGTGGGCATCGCGTCCTTGGGGGTCCACACACAATGGGTTCAACTTGCTCCCTGGCCACTGCCAGTGCCCAGCTCGGTCACCCAGAGGGGCCGCGTCCTGCCTCCGGGGTCCCCCTCCCCGCCGGGGTCCCAGGCGGCCACCATGAGGGACCCGGGCACCCCCACACCCCCAGTGACCTTGGTCAAGCCCCCACCCTCTCCATCCTTGTTCTCTTGTCTGTGGACCAGGGGCCAGGGGGCCGGGAGCTCAGCCTCTTAGGGTCCCCGGCCCAGCAGGTGTCACAGGTCCCTGTGGGTGTCACCGGGTCCGAGGCTGATGGCATGTGGGTTCGTGTGTGTCCACGGCAGCCTTTCTTCACGAGGGCCTGTCCCTGGCTGCGCCCCCCGCCCCATCCACCCTCCCACAGCCAGAGTTCAAGGCCCACCTGCCCTGCCGGGTGGAGCCTGCAGCTCGCGCCCTGCTGGCCTGGCGCTGGGCTGGGGACGGAAGCAGAGCCACAGCAGGACGGGCGGCTCAATCCTCCTGTGACCAGGGGAGTGCGTCCCGTGGCCCCTTCCCCTGAGGGCTGCACGCCTCCATCTTGGGCCTTAGTTTCCTCGTGTGCTAAGTGGTGCTGGTTCACTCTGGGATGGACTCCAGCCACTCCTCAGTCGCGGTGCCCCCGAGCTCCCTGGAGGGTTTCCGCAGTGACTCCCCAGGGGAGGGGGTCTGCTTTAGCGCATGGCCGGTGGGTCCCCGCCCTCATTGGTCCTCAGGCTGGGACAGAGCCCTCGCTTGCATCTTCAGGGGACCCCCAAGCCTGAGCCGGGGCTGGTCTCAGGTCCTCCTCCCGGGCTCCGGGCTCGGGTGCACCCGGCGATGCCCTCCGGGAGCCTGGCCCGCGCCCTCCGTGCTGACAAAGGAGGCGGGCAGAGGGCGGGCCTCCCGGCCGCGTGGAGGACCAAGTAGCACAGCCCGGCCTGGACGCCCGGAAGGGTTGAGGAGGAGGAGGAAGGGCACGGCAGGCGGCCGAGAGGCAGCGGCCCCTGGTGAGACATGCCTGGCCCTTAGCCTCCGCCCTCTCGCCACAACCCTGCAAAGCAGCTGCCATCACGCCGCCCCTTTACAGGGGAGGACACTGAGGCCCGAGGAGACAGAGCCAGGATTCTGGCCTGGGGAAGGCCTGAGGCTGGGCCCCCCACGCAGGGCTGGGGCACCGAGGGCTGTGGGTCCTGCATCGTCATCTGGGAGGTTAGGGTGACTGGGTGAACCCCAAGAGTCAGCAGGACCGCAGAGGCGCCGTGCACGAACATGTGGCCTGTCCCGGGACCCCGGGGCTCTGGGAAGGGTCTGTGAGCTGCTGTCCGGGGCCGGCGGTGCCAGCCTGGCACGCCCACACCCTGCCCGCACTGTGCTGCCCATGCGGGCCAGGCTCCGGGACGCACTGAGTGCGCTGCGTGCCCAGGGCGGGCCTGGCATGGCCGCTGGGCCCACACCCAGCGGTGCCAAGCATCCCGTGGTGGGCACCCTGTCCTGCCCGCCGCGCCCACCGTGCCCGCAGGGCTGGCAGGGACCTACCTCAGGAGCCTCTCCAGGCCCTGTCGGCTACAGTCCCTCCTCAGGAGTGCCGGGCGGCTCATGCTGCTGACGGCCGGCCGGCGACCTGGCCTGACCCCAGCCCTGGGGACGCGGTGGCTCCTTCTTCAAAGCCTCCTGTCTGCCGGCCTCGTCTGTCTGTCTGCTCCTCCTCCCGGGACGGGGACCCCTCTCTCCCACTCTTTCGTTTTGCCCTGTTTCTCTCTTTGCTTCGCTTTTCATTCCCTCCTCAGTCCCTGTGTCCCTAGCTGGCGCTCGGTCTGCCTGGCACCCTGTCTGCTGGCCTGGCCGGGCCCTCCGGCCCCCCAGGGGTCTCCTGGGCTGCCCCCCAAGCTGCCCGTGTGCCCCTCTGTCCCCCCGTCCCTGGGCCTCTGGACTCTGTGGGTCTCTTCGCCCCTTCCTCCTCCTCAGACTTCACAGCTGCTTCCCTTTTGTTCCCCCCAACTCCCCCACCCCGCCCCTCCACCTCCACTGCCCACCCCCCCACACATACACTAGTAAAAATGTCACAGAGACGCCCTCCCCGCCCAGCAGCCGGGCACAGGAGGACCTGGTGGCCTGTGATGGCCGGGCCTGCCTCCTGCTGCCTGTGCCCTCGGGCACCTGCCGGCTGCCCCGGCCCCGCCCTGGGCCCTGTCTCTCCTTCCTGGCTGCTGGGGGGCCTGGCCCCCCATACCTGCCTCTCCCCCGGTCACCATGGCCGGGCCGGGCCCACGCCCTGACTCTCCCCTTCCCTCCTGCATCTGTCTTTTGGGTCCAACTCCCTACCCGCCTTCTGCCCCCCTGCCTGGCCCCGGGCCCTGTGCCCCTTCCTCTGCAGGTCCCTCGTCTCCCTGGTCCCCAGGCTGGCCCCTCTGTCCTGTCTTTTCCCTCTGGTGTCTCCCTGTCCCTATCTGTCTCCCTCCCTCTCCCTTCCCCTCCCTTCCTCTCCCCTCCCTTCCTTTTCTCCCTCCCTCGCCCTCCCTCCCTCCTTGAGCTCCATTTTTCCTTTGTTTGTTCCCAGCCCTTTGCTCCTGTGAGTACCTCTAGGGGGAGGCTGGGCACCCCAGGAATCCTCCCCTCTGCTCCCCAAAGGGGGAGGCTGTGGCCCTCCCCCGCCCCACACACACACACACAGGCCGCACTGGGGGTTCAGGGCGGCGAGACCCTCCCCAATGGGCAGACGCCGGCACGGCCTCCCTGCTTGGGTGCCCACCCTCCCGGGGGAGACCACGGGACCCAGGTCGGTGGGTGCCCCGGCCCCGCGCCCGCCTTGGCCACCCGCCCTCAAGGCCGGGCCAGGACGCAGCCCAGCCCGAGGTTTCCGCGGTTGGGCTCAGTGGCCGTGACTCATGGGAGACCCTGGGGGCTCGTGGCCTGGCCAGCGGGGGACCGGCCTCGGCTTTCGGGGTGCCACCCAGGACCCACCGCCACCCATAGAGGTGGACGCCCCTGTCCCCACATCCCAGATGGGGACTCCAAGGTCGGGCTGCGAGATCTCAGGACCAGGCCCCGAGCACCGGAACCAGAGCCAGGGCTGCCTGCTGCGGAATGGCCCCCCGCACGGCCCCCCGAGGGGCCCTGAGTGGACGCGGGGCCCGCGGGCGGACACGCAGCCGCATCGCCGCATGAAGGCACTGTGTGTTGGAAGCGGCGGCCACGGTCGGAAACATGCCACGTGGGCCCGTGGCTGCTGCCGGCGGTGACTCAGGTGCTGGCCGGCTGGTGGCGGGGGGGATCAGGAAGTCTGGCTCAGATCCCCCCGCCCACACACCCCGTGACCAATCCTGGAGGGAAGCCCCAGCCTCTTCCTGTCCCCGCACCACCCAGGAGGAGCGAGGACGTGGGGAGTGCCCGGCGCTCTCCCCCCGCCACCCAGCGGGGACCTCAGGATTCTGGAGGAACCCAGGGGAGAGGAGGCAGCAGACCCTCTGGGAACCCAGCCCGTGCTCCGTGTCCCTGTCAACCTGCCCACCACCCCCCTGCCTCCTGCTTCGAGTCCTGGAATCCCAGTCACAGCCAAGGCATGTTTGGGTTCAAACGAAGGAAAAATATTTCCACAGAGGGGGAGACGGCTGCCTTGGGATTCAGCGAAGTCCCTGACGCTGAGAACTGAGAGTCACTCGGTTTTCTACCAGAAATGCTCATAGGTAGGAGGTAACAGGGACAGATCTTCAAGTGCAGGGGTCAGGGATTCATAGTTTACAACTAGGGTGTGTCCTCACAGGCACAATAGGGCAGAGTACTGACCTCAACTCTGCTGTTATCTGTCCATCCATCCATCCACTCCTTCATCCATCCACCACCCACTCATCTACCATCTACCATCCATCCGTCCATTCCTTCATCCATCCATCCATCTATCCACCATCTATCCATCCATTCATCCACCATCCATCCATCCATTCATTCATCCATCCATCTATCCAGCATCCATCCATCCATCCATTCATTCATCCACCATCCATCCATCCATTCATTCATCCACCATCCATCCATCCATTCATTCATCCA
>PVKE010046991.1:0-12073 GCA_004027555.1 Craseonycteris thonglongyai | reverse complement strand
TTTTTTTTTTAATGTTTTCTTTTATGTTTTTTTAAATGATTTTATTATACGTGTGCTTTTTATTTACTTTGTATTATGTTTTGTGTATATGTTTCTTTGTGTGTATATAATTTGTACAATAAATTTATTATTTTAAAATTATATTTGTTTATTATTTTTTATTCTTGTTCAATAATAAATATCCTTAGAAATAGCTGGTGCCCGCCGCCCTACCGATATTTTAGAATGCGCCCTAGGGTATAAAAAGGTTGGGAACCCCTGGATTAAGGATATTGAGAGACTACTAGGTGTCATTTTACTTGTGAATTACACTTATATTTCACATATATTTAATTCCCGTGCATTATCAGCACTTCTCTCTTCATTGAGTTCTTTTCTTCAGTTTAAAGTCTCTCTCAAAATCTTCCACTCAAAACAAGAAATCTCTATTTTTGTTATCCTTCAAACTGCTGCCCATCCCACTTCACAGCCAATGTGACATCAAATTTACTATCTTAATCATTTTAAATTGTACAGTTTATTAGTGGTATGTGCATTCTCACCATTATGTGATAAATCTCCAAAACTTTTTTCATCTGTAAAGCTAAAACTCTATACCCAATAAACAACAACTCCCTATTGCCCTCCCAACCAGACTCTAGCAATCACCATTCTACCTTCTGTCTCTATGAATTTGACTACTCTAGGTACTACATGTAAGTGGAATTATACAGTAGTTGTCTATTAGTGTGGAATATTTCACTTAGCATAATGTCTTTCCTATTCATGCAAGTTGTAGCCTGTGTCAGAAATTCTTCTTAAGACTGAATAATATTTCATTGTATGTATATACCACAATTTGCTTGTACATTCATCCATTTCACCATTGATGGACACTGCAGTTGCTTCCACTCTCCAACTTTGGTGTACAGATATCTCTTCAAGACTCTGCTTTCAATTCTTGTGAATATATACCTGAAAGTGTAATTATTAGATCATATGGTGATTCTATTTAAAAAATTTTCAGGAACCACCATACTGTTTTTTATACCAGCGGTACCATTTTACATTTCCAGCAACAGTGTACAAAGGTTTCATTTTCTCCACATCCTATTGTGTCTTTTTGATAGTATCCTCCTAATGGATGTGAAGTAGCAGCTCATTTTTAGATCTAAAATCTTAGTCTTTCAAAGTGTGGGTTGTAAATGGTGTATATTAGAATAACTTCAAAAATATTTAGAGGGGAAGCTAGGATGGCTCAGTGGGTTGAGCACTCGCTTTGCAGCCCCAGGGACCAAGGATTGAATCCCAGTCCCGGACTGTGTGGACCCATTTGCTGAACTGTGGTGTGCTTCCCATGAGGGAGGCCCCCAAAGTTTGGTCTCACCCCTGGTTCAGCCCTTTGCTCGAGGAGGTATGCCTCTCATGCAAGAGGCCCCCAGCTCAGTTCCCACCCTATACTGCCCCTGCCCACCTGTATGAAACAAAACCATGTCAAAAACTGATGATATACTACTATGGAGACTGCTCTGGGCCCTCCCCCTTCTCTCTGTCTGTCTGTCTCTGTCAAAAAACAATGAAATAAACCTTTAGGAAAAAAAAGACATTTAGAGAAATCCAGATTCCTGAATCAAATCTCTGGGTACTGGACCTGGGTGATATTTGAACAAGGTGCTCAGATGATTCTTTTGAAGATTTTTGACATACAGCTTGCCATGTTGGATGGGTGTCATATGAAAGTACCGCAAGGTAGGGAAGAAAACACACATCCAATTCTACAAATATTGTATAGAATAGAATACTCAACATAAAAACTCACTTTTTATCTGAGTAAAGTAAGTTGAGATGATATAGAAACAACTAATGATTTATCACCTCTGGATGTCTAATTTTGCAAATGAAAGTCCTTGAATTGCACAGTGACACTTTACAAAATGTTGCTGAATGTTACTGCTATCACTGATTGATGGAAAACTATACGTTCTTTCATTATGTTCATTTGTGGAGGAGAGTGGGGGGAACATATATAATGGTCTCAACTTACTCCAGTACTAACAACGATTTATATTTTTATCATTTCCTTTCTGTTGAGCACTAAAATTTAGGGCTGACATTTCAGTTCTTTTATGATTGAGTTTTTCACACTGACTTCTGTGTAAGGTACTATTTATTTTCTACATACAGAGTAGACAGTGCCTTAGACCTTTGCTTTTTGGGAAGATGCCTGTTTATTATGAGAAAAGACCTTAGGAACAAAAATGAAATTTTATGTCCAAAATGACAGTGGGTAGGAACAGGCGCTAAACAGGACTTAAATTAGTTTTCACTGTAAGTGAAGAATGAGTTAAAAAGTGCTTAATGTCAAAATTTGAACTAAGAAGCTATAGTTTATGCCAAAGAATTTTTAAAAATTTAAATCACTTGTACTGGTTTTGCATTAGCAAAATTACATTTATAAAATCCTGCATTTGCAGACCCTTCACTTCCAAAATACTGGGCTTCTTTCCAAATCTAGCCTTCAGATTTATTATGTTTCTATACTTTTGTACTGCTACTTTTGTGCTTCTGAAACCCTGTCTGCTTTCAGCAATTAATAAAAATATTATGGGCTTTGATTTGCAGCACTGCAGCATATGAACTAAATTACTTCACTTTCAGGTTTAAAACAGAATAATATTCTTTGTGATCAAGTTTCATACCATTCAGACATGAGTTGCTGAACCGTGGAATCTAATGAGCCAACACCAAGTCAGCCAGGAAGAGTGGCTACGTTTTGTTTCAGTTTATATCATTCCAGTTAAGCAATCTGCTGTTCTAGGAGATTTTAAATGCTAAGCCCCTATGTGTCTTACAGCAATTGGTGAATAGTTTTCTAACCAAAGCAACTACTGAGCTAAACCAGAGCACTGAGTGGGATGGCACCCCAACTTGTCCATCATGGCTGAACAATTGCAGCTGCCAATTTAGTGCAGAAAATTTTGCTCTCAGAGGCATTTAAATAGCAGATATTTTAAGTATATATCTTTATTAGAATATATTTCAAATTCACTATTCAGTGCCTCTTCCCAAGGGTAAAATTAGTTATTTCTCCTTCTACTGATTACTCTGTGTGTCCCTGCCTTTCTTTAATGTTTTTTCCCTCTACTGTAGTTCATTGTACTGTGTAAGAAATATAGTTTATACAGATAGTGTACTCAATTATCAATTATTTTTAATATAAAGGAATATATATATTTTCATACATACATACACACACTCACATACATATACATATGCCTATACTTGTATATATTCCAGAATAAAAGTTAGGATGGGTTGGTTGGTTGGTTTGTTTTGACAAAGAGAGAAACAGAGAGAAAGGGGAGGGCCCAGAGCAGTCTCCATAGTTGACAACATTAGTTTTCCATATAGTTTCACTCCACAGGTGGGCGCAGGGCTGCACAGGGCAGGAACTGGGCCGGTAGCCTTGCACATAGGCCCCGGCAAGAACTGAACTGGGAGAACACCCCAGTTCAGCATATGGGACCACCTGGGCCAGAGCCCGGATTCGATCCTTGGTCTCCAGGGCTGCAAAGAGAGTGCTTAACCCACTGAGCCATCCCAGCTTCCCCTTGGGATGGGTTGTATTTAGATAACAATTGCAACACCATTACAAAGATCAGTAGTTCTTTTATAATATAAGAATTAAGGCTAAGCATTGTTTATTTATATACATACGCTACTCAGTGTTTAGCACAGTTTGTTGCATGTAATAAAAAAATCAAACTCTAAATGCATGAATTAATTAAGCAGAGTTTGCTGGGTTAATTTGTCAAGGTATAAATACCTTCTTTTGTCTGTAAATCTTTCAACAGACTTGGGCCTTAGCATTCTTTTTTTTCTGAATAATCCATCCTAAATTGTACAGTCCTAGGTTGAGTTATTCTCTTTAAATAACTATTTTATTTGTTTAGGGTGGGGGAAGGATCTCTTATAAAACTGTAATGATTTTTTTATGCATCTCTCTCTCAACCTCTGCTGAAATTTGTCTGAAGCTTATTAGGGAATTTGTTTTCTCCCTTTTCTCTTTCTACATCTTTTAACTTAGATCCACTTTCCAGTGCATGCATTTTTTCCCTAAATGCATCCTACTCTTAGGTCACTCATAATGGATACTGCCAAACTGGCTTTTGCCTTTTGTGTTAAGCTATGTTTGAATAAACAAAAGGATACAATGAATTCTGAAAGTTTAATCAGTTATATAAACCCTAGAACACTATTCCAAATAAAAATTAAGATGAAAGTTTCCTGAGAGCAGGAACTTCTTTTACTCACATTATTATAGCTATTATTAATCTGCCCATCTTTCTTCTAAGGAGCTATCTTGAACAACTCTGTTCAGTATAAGCCTATATAGCAATAACAGTATAACAATTGACAATGTTTACATAACTATGAGCAGTGTCCAGATAACAGTATGTATAAAATCCATATAAAATGAATACACAGTAAGTACTAAATTAACATTTTTGTTATGATGAACATATAAAATAAATGGATCTTAGGCAATACTTAAAGCCTACTTATCCCACATGTAGGTAAATTATCATTCTAATACCTCCATTTATCAAAGCGTTTCTCATGAAGATTTTATAGGATGTCAAAAGAGGGAGGAAAGAAATTCTTCTTCCTCTGCTACAACTTAGCACAATGAGGGTTCATCTTCTCCAACCCCTCTCTTTGCCTTTTGAGAGGGAATAGCCTCCTTCAATTCTAGTGCATCTCTGTGGGTCCAGAAAGGAAGGGACCTTTGAGACATAATTAGGTACCATGGAAAAAGAGTAATGAGTACAGATTTAGGCTTTTGCAGGGAGATGAAGAATAGGTAAGAGTTTGGTAAAATAAGAGTGGGGAACTTTCAAGCATAAGCCTAAGGCTAGGAGAAGAATAAGAATAGAGAATTTGCTCACAATGATGGAATAGAACAAGGGGTATTTGAATAGTCAATATATGCCAAGTACTGTGTAAGAATGCTATATAATTAGCACATTTAATCCTACAAGAGCCTCACAAAGTTTATATTATTACTTCCCACTTTATAGATGAAGAGACCAAGGACTCAAAATTTTCATTCTTCTGTAATTCCCCATTTAAAAAAGAATAATGGAACAAATAAATACAAGTAAGTGTGTTGAAATCTGAATAGGATCATTAGATAGTATCAGCATAGTCTGACCAGCTGTCCCATTTTACATGGGACACAAAACAACGGTAATGTCGCGTTTCAAATGGTACGTATGGTCAGCCTACTGACACCTTGAATTTAGTCATAGTGAAATTAGGCTGACCATACGTACCATTTGAAACAGTACAGTACCATTGTTTTCTGTCCTGTTCAAAACAGGTTGCCTAGTCAGTCTATATCAACTTCACTATCCTGGTTGTAGTATTTTGCTAGAGTTTTGCTAGAGTTCCCCCTTTGGGGGAAACTGTAAGACGTACGCCTTCAATTTTTGGAAATCATTTATATTACAAATATTAACCCTTTTTCTGTCATATGCGAGGGCTGTCCAGAAAAAATCCAGCCATTGTCAATATAACACGAACTATTATGGAATGGATACTTTCTGGACAGCCCTCATATGTTGCAAATATTTTCAGCTAGTATTTCACTTGCCTTTTCTCTTCATTTATGGTATTCTGGTATTGGGAGGAAATGTGATTTTGTGTAGCCAAAAATATTAATATTTTTATTTTTTATTTTTGTGTTTTTGTATTTTTTTTATTGTTAAATTTAATGGGTGACATTGATTGGTACCAATTAGACAGTTTCCAGATGTACAAGTCCACATCACATCACCCATGCATCGCATTATGTGAGTGTTTTTATTTTAACTCCTGAAATTTTGAGTCATAGCAAGCCTTTCCTTACACCTATATTAAAAAGCAATTTACCCATACTTCCTTCCAGTATCTGATGATTTCATTTGTTACATTTAGATACTTAAAGCCATTTTCAGGCTGTAGTGCAAGTTGGTCCCTTAGGAAAACTGCTGAGAGATTTTAAGACGACATTTTTTACTCATTAGTCATGAGAAGTTTTCTTAGCACATTGATCTATGCACATTTTTTTTTCCTGCATCAGTACCAGATAACTAATGGTATTTTATTATTGCTCTTGCAGTATTTCCACAAAAAGAATGCAATCAAGAACAAACTTTCAATAAAGAGTAAAAGTGTCAGTTCCATAGACTCATGGGATTTTTATCAGAACTGTCTGTTAGAATGGGGTTTTAGATTCTCATGAATTTCTAACGCAGACAAAGAGTTTATCAAATGGTTCCTTCTTAAAGTCTTCACGGATTTCTATACTGAAGTATGGATTATGATATTTGTGGCTGTTTTCGGTTCTTGGTTTGGTATTGTGGTGACAACGGTCATGCAAAAT
The DNA here is from genome assembly GCA_004027555.1 of Craseonycteris thonglongyai. Classification (NCBI taxonomy): domain Eukaryota; kingdom Metazoa; phylum Chordata; class Mammalia; order Chiroptera; family Craseonycteridae; genus Craseonycteris; species Craseonycteris thonglongyai. The sequence goes on along the minus strand of PVKE010046991.1, from coordinate 5,667 downwards.
GAACCATAACGCCAAAGCTTTGTGGACACCCTGTTAAATGTTTGGATCACCTTCAATGAGAGGTCATCATTTTGCTGGCTAATTCTCACCCTAATCACTGATTTCTACTTTATGTATATTGCTGCTCTATGTATAACTTTTTTTTTTTAAGATTTCATATTATTTACCACTATTTCTAGATGTGAAACAACTCTTAATAGTTAGGGCAATGGATCCAGGCAATCCATAAATTATTAGCAAATTGCTATTATTTCAATTATCCCTCCTTCAGAAAATACAGCCATACAATGGGGTACAGATAAGGGGCTGAACTAAAGTGGGAACAATACGTTATCAATAATAGTGTAAGTTAAAGTCAATTTTAATTTCTAATGGATCAGCTGGGATATTCTAATTTTAAGATCTAATTTTTTTCTAAATAATTAGGACTGAATACAAAGAAATCATACTTATATTATTTTATTTTTCTTTTCAAAGGTTTCAGTGCTTAACAATGAAAATTGGTATAGCAGGAATACTATTTTCATTTAAAATACATATACCAGGGGGTGCCACAAAATGTATACACATTTTAAGAGATGTTATCTGTGTATTACTTTTCAAAGTTGAATTGAATTATGGTGGCAATGTGTAGTATGACATTTGCTCAAAAGATGGCATTAATCAAACGAATGCTAACATCACCAGACAAGAGGCAGGACAGTCGAATATTATAAGATGGCAGAAGCCCACTGTTGTCATCCAAGGAGTACAAGACCATTTTGAAATAGAAACCACTTTGAGCACCTCTTGTTATTACAGAAGTCAAATGTGACTTGTGTTCATCTTTCGTTATCAGTATATTTTGAGTATTACAATTTTAATACAGTTTTTTTCCTTCTTAAAATATGTACACATTTTTAGTACATTCTGTATTTATATCATATTCTCCAGAATCTTAGATTTCCACTATCCTAAATTTTAAGAATACAGTGCTGTAGATTATTCAGGTCAAATCACTGCTATCCCTCAACGATAATTAAAACAGAACAATGTAAAATTATTTGTATCATAAACAGAGATAGCTCTTAAAAGTCACCAATATCTTTGCACAATAGGAATTTAAGTTTTTAGCATGTAGTTAGTTTAAACTTTCCATAAGATATTTAATGTAGCCAACTTGTGCTTCTTGCATAGTGTAGTATCTTTGGAAGCTATTTAATTCAAGGTAGTTTCTGTAGCTATCACTCCTTCTCTTCCTGTTAATGGAGGTGTAAAAAGAATATAAAAAATACTATTTTAATTTTGCCAGAACTTGAAGCTACACAATACCAGATCAGAAAATTAAAGATAAAAGTAGCAAATTAAAGAAATCATGCAAATTTAGTATAGATTCAGTCATTTCTTTTTTTATTGTTTTTGACAAAGAGACAGAGAGATACAGAGACAGAGACAGAGAGAGAACTTAACTGGGGGAACTCCCCAGTTCAGCACATGGGTCCGCACGGGCTGGGGCCGGGATTCGATCCTTGGTCCCTGGCGCTGCAAAGTGAGCACTTAACCAAGTGAGCGCTTAACCCACTGAGCCATCCCAGCTTCCCCCAAATTTAGTATAGATCAGTTACCATAGATTAAGTGTAAATTAGATACTCATAATAAAAAAATTAAACTTTCTACCCAGTTATTTTGGCAATATACAGCTATGACTCTTAATTATAATAGTAAATTTGCTATTACAAAACAAATCATACAATGCATTCAAAAGGCAAATACAATTCATAGTTGGATTATGCCCCTTTGGATTATTTGTACTACTGGTCCCCTACATAAATGTGCTTAATCATCCATTTGATATAAGAGTTTAGACATTGTTGCTAATTTGTTTTTAATTTTTTATTGCAAAAATTCTGAAAACTACTGAAAATAATTTAAAGTGCTATAAAATTAAATGAATTGATAATGACTTTCAACATAGAAAATGACACAAAATCTGATAAACTGAAATGCAAGGATTTTGCCAGCCTTTAAAATGTGTATTTTGTTTCTATTTATTATATTAGAAGTTAAAATAATTTTTAAACATATTATGCACCTATGATAATGACTAGAATCCAAAAGATAATTGAAAAAACAACAACAACAATACAAAGTGCTATTGTGAATATAAAGAAATCTTGAACAGGAAATCTTATATCTTATTCACTGCTGGTGGGAATGAAAACTAATATGGCTACTTTGGAAGACAGTGGCACTTTCTTGAAAAGCTAAACATAGCCTTGTCATGTCATCTAGCAATCATTCTACTAAGTATTTATGTAACTCATTTGGAAAAATGGAAAGTAACCAATATGTCCTTCAATGGGGAACAGATTAGTAAACTGTAGAACACCCATAGAATGGAATGCTATTCATTGGTAAAAGAAAATGAGCTATGAAACATCATGGATAGACATTAAATGCATATGAAATAAAAGATGCCAGTAAGAAAAGTCATTTACTGTATGATTCTAATTATATGGCATTCTGGGAAAGCCAATAGCACAGTAAAAATACCAGTGATTGTGAGGAGATAGGGACACAAGATATAAGATTGACTAGATGAGGTACAAGGAATTTCTTAGGTTGATAAAACTATTCTTTATGATATTGTAATTGTGAATACATAAAAATATGCATTTGTCAAAATTCTTAGAGTATTAAACCATAAAAAGTAAAACTTAATGTATGAATTTTTTCAAAAGTCACTTAGATGGTTCAGAGATCCCAGGAAGGAATGCAGACCATGACTAGAGAATCTAACTAGGTGGAAGCCAGGATGGCTCAGTGGGTTAAGCACTCACTTTGCAGCGCCAGGGACCAAGGATCGAGTCCCAGCCCCAGCCCGTGCGGAACCATATGCTGAACTGGGGAGTTCTCCCAGTTCAGTTCTCTCTGTCTCTGTATCTCTCTCTCTCTCTCTCTCTCTCTCTCTCTCTCTCTCTCTCTCTCTCTCTGTCAATAAATTTTAAAAAAAAGAGAGAGAATCTAACTGTATTATAAATGTGTAAAACAACTTCGTTGAAGGGAATTGGGGAAATGGTGCTGACCTAAGTATTAAGGACTTGATATTAGTGACTTTAGAAATGAGCCTGTAAGACTTAAAAAAAAAAAAAAGAAAAGAAAAAGAAAGAAAGAAAAAGAAAGAAAGAAAGAAAGAAAAAAAGAAAGAAACAAAGAAAAAAAAACAACTGCATCTAGGCACTGTTCTCTAGTTGATAAAATTGTTTTCCATGGGGACACAGGATAATAATTCTGATACTGCTATACATGTATATTGTAATTGAATAATTACATAAACAGATGGTAGATGGTATAAGCCAGATTTCTTAGTGCTATATTGGATGGTGGCAGATAATCAAGGAGATAAATCTAGAATGATCCATATGATGTTGGATTAGAATTGAAGATATCAGTATGAACGCATATTTATCTTAATACAGACACACATATAAATATAAATATATTTATACACACACACACACTTATATATGTACACATACTTGTGTACATATATTTCCTTGCTTTGTCGAATTCGATGGTCCAAAGCAAAGACACTCTATAGAAATGAGTACAGTTATTGCTTCTGATACTGTTCTTTAATATGAAGAAACTGGGCTTCTTATAAAAATAGCTAATATTAAGATGAGTCTGGAGTATCTTATATCAAGAAGTAAGGAAATGCACTTTTTAAAAACCCACAATGTTGGGAATATGTCAAAAAGACACAATAGTCAACTACCAGTAGCCCAAGTTGGAACTATTTATGCAATAAAATTAAGTAGCTGCATTAGTCTTCCGTGGCTGCCATAACAAAATACCAGAGACTAGGTGGTTTAAAGAACAGGAATATATTTTCTCACAGTTCTGGAGGCTGTAAGCTGTGCCAATATCTGCAAATCTCTTTCTTTAAATATGCATATCACTTGTTTTCCAATTCACTACTTGGCTCATGTAATATACAACAATTTTATTATTTAGTTTTATTGTTTATTCTCTCTTTCTTCACACAAAACTATAGGAGCTTTAAGGTGAGGACTTTGTTTCTCTACCCTGGCATATTTTCTTGCTCTTGATAGAGATTGTATAGATGCTTATTAATTCTGATGTCAAGATTTTGTCAAAGAGGGTGTTAGTGGGAGATTAAAGGGGTGATACTAAGTGACCTTATGGGATATCACAACTAGTTCAAAATGACAACTTTGAGTATTGCTAAAATGCCATAAAGTAAGCAGTTTTTTAGATTAGATATGTAGCTAATCATAGCTAATTATTTATCATTCATTTAATAAATCTTTATTTTTCCTGCTGTGTGCCTGGTACTACATTGAATAAAAGACATATGGCATGCATCCTTCCCTCAATTGTTTCTTTATCTTTAGAGAAGATTTTACATATGCATATACAAAAAATATATATGAATATGTATATATGTGTGTGTGTTTATGTGTTTCTTTGTATGTGTATATTTATGTTTATGTTTATACGTATGTATGTGTAGGACATATATATATCCTACATATATACATACACACACATACACAGATGGAGAGGAAGAGAGATTTTATTAATTTTTGAAGGAAGAAAGAATAGGTATATTTCTCTCCCTTATATAATTCATGTAGTTACTATACAGCACTCTGAAATATATGCAAATAAAATTTTATAAAGAATCAGATCAGATAGAAGCTGTACTATTGAGTAGCATTGCAGTTTATAAGAGATTTGTGTTTTATTTGTTCCTTTTCTAGGAAAAATACAGACAATTTTTATTATACTTCAGAGAAAAAAATATTTCATTAGTGATGAAAATGGTCTAAATTCACAAGCAAAATAAAAGTAAAGCATGAGATTCCTTTGTGATAGGCCAAGAAAAACTTAATGCACAATAATAACACATTTTAGAGGGCATAATTCAGGGTAGAACTGCAAATAGGTTATTAAAAGTGAACAAAAAGATTGTAAAAGTGCGAATGTATTGTACAGGAAGTCTTTACATAACATAGAATATACATTGCTACAGAAACTTAACTGTATAAATGTTGGAGGTTTTATAATGCATTATATTAAAGAAAGATTCTGGGATACTGAAGTCAAAACAGAATATAGATCTACAAGATAAAATCTACCAACAACCATTGGCTCTGTACATAAATTTACAGAGAGAGCAGACCAACACTGGAAGGAACATGAGACCAGGAACCAAGGTCATATTCTTTTACGACCAGACAAAAGTTAGATAGGCTGACCTTCAGCTGACAATTTTATATACTCCCTGTCCTGAAATCCTTCTTTTTAACAATACCCACATTTTGAATGAGACCAGATTACTGATTTCTTCTCTTCCTCAGAGCAAAAGCAAACTTTACTTATATAAAGAATATGACATACCTAATTTAACTAACTCATAATATAGATGTGGAAGCCAAAGCCTAGAAAACTCAGGTGGCTTGCTGAAATCATAGGGCTATTAGTTACAGAGCTAAAGGGATGTGATGACTGAATCCACTCTAAATGAGAAAGAAAGAAAGAAAGAGAGAGAAAGAGAAATTACTGGGTGACCTTTACTTTTTGTAACTATATAGATATATACGTATTTATATAGTGAAATAAGAAGTATATGAGAAAATGAATGTAAATAATGCAAAGTAG
>PVKE010046990.1:0-12073 GCA_004027555.1 Craseonycteris thonglongyai | reverse complement strand
ACTGGTTATAAGGATGCTCTATGATCTCAGGGAGAACATCAACAAAAAGATAGGAAACATAAAAATGAAGATAGAAAACACTAAAAAAGAGTTAGAAATAAAGAATACAATAATTAAAATGAAGAATACATTAGAGGGAATCAATAGTAGATTAGATGAAACAGAGGACTGAATCAGCAATTTAGAAGGTAGCAGAAAACACCCAATCAGAACAGTAAAAAGAGGGAAAGCTGGGATGGCTCAGTGGGTTGAGCGCTCGCTTTGCAGCCCCAGGGTCTGAGGATTGAATCCCGGCCCTGGCCCATGTGAACCCATATGCTGAACTGGGATGTGCCCCCAATTCAGATCTCAGCTCTTGCTAGGCCCTGTGCCCACCTGCAGAATGAAACTACACATACATAGAAAACTGATGACATATAACTGTGGAGATTGCTCAGGGCCTTCTCTCTGTCTCTGTCTCTCTGTCTAAGTCTCTCTGTCAAAATACAATAAAAATATATCTTAAAAAAAAGAACAGTAGGGGAAGCTGGGATGGCTCAGTGGGTTAAGCGCTCCCTTTGAAGCCCCGGGGACCAAGGATCAAATCCAGGCCCAGGCCCATGCAGACCCATATGCTGAGCTGGGGAGTGCCCCCAGTTCATTTCTCACAGGGGTAAGACCCCAGCCCAGTTCCTGCCCTGTGCAGCCCGCCCACCTGTGGAATGAAACTATGTGGAAGAACCAATGATGTGCAACTATGGAGACTGTTCTGGGCCCTCCCCTTCTCTCTGTATCTGTCTCTCTCTCTGTCAAAAAACAATAAAAATAAATCTTTAAAAAAAATAATAAAATTAAAGATTAAAAAAAGAACAGTAAAAAGAGAAAAGAACCACACCCCCCAATGAGGATAGTTTAAGGGGCCTCTGAGACAACATAGAGCATACCAACATTCACATCATAGAGGTACCAGAAGGAGAAGAGAGAGAATAAGGAACTGAAAGCCTATCTGAAGAAATGACTAAAAACTTCCCTAACCCAGTGAAGGAAATAGATTTACAAGCCCAGGGAGAGCAGAGTCCCAAACAAGGTGAACCCAAAGAGGCCCACACCAAGATACATCATAATTAAGATGTCAAAGATTAAAGACAAAGAGAGAATCTTAAAAGCAGCAGGAGAAAAAGCAGAATTTAGTTACCTACGAAGGACCTCCCATTACACTGTCAGCTGATCTTTCAACAGAAATTTTGCAGGCCAGGCGGGAATGGCAGGAAATATACAAAGTGATAAAAAGCAAGGACCTGCAACCAGATAACTCTACCTATTGAAACTACCCTTTACAATTAAAGAATAGATAAAGTGCCTCCCAGGCAAGACAAAGCTAAAGGAGTTAATCACCACCAAACCAGTATAATAAGGAATGTTAGAGAAACTTCTTTAGGACAAAAAAAATAAATAAATAAATTTTAAAAATATTAATAAAATGGCAATAACTATATATAGCTATCAACAACTACTTTAAATGTAAATGGATTAAATGCTCCAATCAAAAGATAGGGTGGCTGGATGGATAAGAAAACAAGACCCTTACATATGCTGCCTATAAGAAACTCACTTCAGATCAAAAGGCACACACAGACTGAAAGTAAAGTGATGGGGAAAAGATTTCATGAAAAAGAAAACAACAACAAAAAAGCTGAGGAAGCAATACTTAGACCAGACAAAACAGACTTAAAACAAAGATTATAACAAGAGACAAAGAAGAAGCCTGGGTATTTATCCAAAGAAGCTCAAAATGCTACCTCAAAGGGACACATGCATCCATGTGTGTTGCAGCATTGCTTACAATGGCCAAGGTACGGAGGCAGCCTGGGAGTCCACCGATGGGTGAGCGGATAAAGAGGAGGCGATACATACGTACGCTGGAATATTGCTTGGCCATGAATGGGGAGGGATTCTTGCCATCTGCAGTGGCATGGATGGACCTGAGGAATGTTATGCTGCGAGAAGCATGTCAGACAGAGAAAGACAGATGTAATATGATTTCACTTATAGGTGGAATCTGAAGGATAAAATGAACAAATGAAAGAGAAACAAACTCTTAGATACAAAATCGTTTTGATGGTTGCCAGATGGGAGGAGGGTTGAGAGGGTGGGTAAAAAATGGGGAATGGATTAAGAAGTACAAATTAGTTGTTATACAGTAGTCATGGGGATGGTAGGGTATAGCATAAGGATTATAGTCAACAATATTTTAATAACTATGTATGGTGTCAGGTGGGCACTAGATTTATCAGGGTGATAGATGGGAGGGGTTGGGGGACAGGGTTAAAAAGGTGACAGGATTAAGTGCAAATTTATAGTTGCAAAATAGTCATGAGGATGTAAAGCACAGGGAATATAGTCAATAATATGGTAATAACTATGCATAGTGCCAGGTGGGTACTAGACTAGTCAGGGGGATCACTTCTTTTTTTTTTTTTTTTTTTTTTAATATATTTTTATTTATTTTTACTTTTGACAGAGAGAGAGAGACACAGAGACAGAGACAGAGAGAGAACCGAACTGGGGGAGCTCCCAGTTCAGCATATGGTTCCGCACGGGCCGGGGCCGGGATTCGATCCCGGGTCCCCGGCGCTGCAAAGTGAGCACTTAACCCACTGAGCCATCCCGGCTTCCCCGGGATCACTTCTTAAATTATATAAGTGTCTGCCCACTGTGCTGCACACCTGAAATTAATATAAAATAATATTGAAAGTCAAAAAAAAAAGGGGGGGTTTCACCCTACCCTACCACATACACAGGTACCTATCTTCTTCTTCATGGTATCCACGATATATACAGAGAAAAATAAGATAAAGGGGACATAGGGTAAGAAAAGTAAAATAGGTAGCAGGAAAAGAGCAGAAATCCCTGCCTGGCCTGGAATAAACCTACCAGCTCTCTGCCTGAGTCATAGGAGGCTCTAGACAGCTGTAAAATATTCCAGTTCTTGGCAAGGCACAGGCAGCCACAGTGGCAGCGTCTGGGTTCTTGCACGGTACAGGCTGCAAAGCAGCTTGTGGGGGATGGTTTCCTTGTGGGTTTTTACATTCGTAGTCTCCCAGTCCCCCTTACAATTTCAAGTCAGGACAGCCATGAAACGGCAATGCTTAATGCACACCGTGGTGACGCCAATGAGCTTCCTCAGGACCACCTGTCTCCTATGCAGGAATCTGGACATTCCGAGAATAAACCGTAGTCCAGTGGCCTCAATTCCTCTCTGCCTTGTGGACTGGGTGGCAGTGCACTGACTTCTCAACCAAAAGAGCTCATCTCCAGCTTTCTTGAAATTAAAGGTGTTTTTTTTTAAAGGTTTATTTTATTGTTTGAGAGGAGGTGAGAAAGACAGAGAGAGAGAATGGAGAGGGCCCAGGGCAGCCACCACAGCTGTACATCATTAGTTGTGACATGGTTTCATTTCACACAGGTGGATGTGGGGCCAAGCATGGTGGGAACCAGATTGGGGGGGGGGGGTTCCTACATGGGAGGCAAGAACCTTCACCTCCGAGCTATCCCAGTGGCCACCAGCTGCACCGCAGGCTCAGCACATGGGTTTGCATGGCCGGGGCCGAGATTTGATCCCCAGACCTCGAGGTTGCAAAGCAAGAGCTCAACTTGCTGTGCTATCCCAGCATCCCCTGAAATAGAAGGGTTCTGAGCAGAGAACCAATCACCTCAGCCCATCTAGATCCCTTCTCTGCCTTTACCTACCTGTGTTCTCACCATGATCTGCCCCAGGAACAATTCAGATATTTTTTTTGTCACAACAAACTATGCAGCAGCGAAGTGCAGGGAAAGAGAGGGTATTCAGAATCAGAGGCCTAAGATTTGATTTGCATCTGGCACCAGCATGCAGTGCTTGTGGAGATGGTCTTCTTTCACATCCTGACCCTTCTTCTCATCTGTAAGATCAGGCCTTGTGATAAGCTAATCAGGCAATGACTGAAAGTCATGCTTTTACATAAATAGCCTCTGATTTCGGATAATGTTATGAATACTAATAACAGATGGGGGCAACATTTAATGATTGCCTAGAACAGGGGTCTCCAAACTTTTCAGCCCGCGGGCCGCATTAACTATCAAACAGCAGTTTGGGGGCCAACTACACACTCGAGGTCCAAATAAAAAAGAATCAAAACATAGATGTTGTTTTTAATTATTTATTTAATATTATTTTATTCAGATAAAAAGATCTCCACGGGCCAGATCAGAGGGCCTCGCGGGCCGCATCCGGCCCGCAGGCCGTAGTTTGGAGACCCCTGGCCTAGAACATCAGGCACCACTGAACTAAGGATTTCAATCCTAATCCTATTCAATCCTCCCAACAAACCAATAATATAGGGACTAACACTATCTTCATCTTACAGATAAAGAAATTAAGGTCTGGAGCAATTAACCCCCCAAGGTCACATACTCAGTAGGCTGTGAGACTGGGATTCCACTCCATGTGTGTAATAATACTGCAGAGCCCACACCCCCTACCACTATTCAACACTGTCCTCACTGTGCGCAATAGCATGTGAAAGCCTCCTCTGAATCTTATGTGCTGAATGTGAGTCACATGCTCTGAACTGTCTGATGAGGGTGGGAAGAAATGATCTTAGGTAACCACAAGTTAGCACTTAGGATGAAGCCTGTTTTCTCATCTGTAAATGGGTCAATGATACTGTCTACCTCATAGGGTTCTTATAAGGTTGAAATGATAATGTATGTCAAGCGTTGAGCATACTGCCTAGTGTGCAGTCTGTGTTCAATAAACATTATTGAGAACCCTTGATGGCAGAAGGGGAAATCTTTCACTCTCTGCCTCAATGAACCCTTGTATTGATTGGGCTTTAGGAGTTAGAGATACAGCCAGGGACTTTATCACTGTTGCTTGGCTGAAGCCCAAACTGGGATGCCAAAGGGTGGCCCGAACCTGCCAGGCCACAGCCTGCTGTCATTACAGAGCCCACACCGCCAAGGGAAAGGGGAAAATTAGGCCATAGCAAAGTCACACAGTGGCTGCATTTGTCATCTAAAGTTGGCTGAGAGAGAGGATGGATTTGTTAGTGTCATGTAGGGCAAACAGAAAGGCCTCTGATTGTCCAGGCAGGTCTGAGGAGCACCACAGACTGTCATATCGTTGAGGCATGGGGTCTCACCAAACAAAATGGCTGGAAACCAAATACACTACTAGACTCTAGGTTACTGGAACCCGTGGGGATTGGGTAAATTAAGTAGACTCTCCATTAACCAGAACTCAAGCAACCAGCATTCTTAAGCAACCAACAAAATCTCAAGCAACTGGCAAGCTATTTTTGCCAGTTGCTTGAGAGTGCTGGTTGCTTGAGTTCCAGTTAACAGAGGGTCTACTATACTAAAATCTGAGCAACCTGTTTTGTCTCCTTCTTCTATTGCTAGCCTCAGCCTGCTAGCCAGGGCTACTCTCAAGTTGAATAGTGTTACTATTCAACTACATATAACTTGAGCTCTACATGGGCCACGGCAACTGTGCTGCACACAAGAGTCCCAATGAGAAGTGAGGTGCAGAAAGTTAGCACTTAGGTGAGCTCGTATCACACCATCTCGCCTGACCGCAGCTGAGCAGATGAAAGTGGTGGCCTCGGAAACCTGCCATGGCGCAGGAGAAGGCGGAAAGGAGAAAAAAGCGCAAAGGGGGGGGGGGGCGGGCAGGGGCAGGGACAGGGAGTGCAGGCCCAAGAGGGAGCCAGCGCCTGTCTCCTATCAGCCCAGACTTGGCAGGCAGCGGCGGAAAGCTGGAGGGAAGGGGCGCTCAGCTGACTGCCTCGTGGGCCAGTGCACAGGAGGCCAGGTCGCCGTGCCCCTTATTGCCATCCACCCTTCTCAGGTTTAAAAGGGGAAATGTTCTATTTATAAGCCACCGGCCAGTGGAGACCTGGCAGTCACTGGATGGCTCTGATCCCACAGGGATCCTGGTTACCAGTTGCTGCCTTCTCCTGCCTCTCAACTGTGGCTATTCTAACAGCAAAAGGCCGAAGGTGACTAGAAGCAAAAGGAAAAAGAAAATTCTCTTTTCTGTCCTCCACTGTTTCCATCAGACTGTTGGACTTTTAGTAATGGCTGAAGGCTTTAGAAGCTTTAAAAAAAAACCCAGTGATCCACGCCATCCCACGGAGCCTCTCCCTGCAATCCTCAAGACTAAAACTCTTTTTCTGTTTCATAGATCAAGGGAAGCTGAGGCACAGAGATAAAGGGAATGGGCAAATCAGAGGCAAGGCAATGGGGACAGACAGCAAAGGTAATGACACCTTCCCCAACTCCTCTCAATCCTGTCCTCATGAAACAAGAAAAGACTTGATGAAAGTGTCAGGGAGTTTGATCTGAATGAGGGCCTACAGAATGATGAGGACATGTCACAGAAGAACATATCAAATGGCTTTGGCTGTGGTGCCAAATACCTGCAAGAGGGTAGTGGGCCATGTTCCGGTGGCACCTAAGCTCAAAGGTCAATAAAACATGTGACTCTGGCTCTCCCAGTGCTGTGTGTGGTGTGTGAGGGGCCACAGATGGTTCTGATGAGGAGGAATATAGAATGGCTCCTGACTGCAAGGAGCTGGGTGGGTTAGGTGTTGGAGATTGATGACATAACCCCTTCCAGCCCCAATGAGTTGACCACACAATGACAGGATGGCAGAACTGAGCAAAGATTCCATGTGTATCAAGAAGGCGGGCTGGGGAGGAATAACCTTGGCAATCAGGCAGACTCTGGTTTGAATATTGGCTCCACTACTTCTCAACTGTGCTACCTGAAGCTCTTTAAGCCTGCCTGCTCAATTGTAAGCTCAGCCATGAACAGCATTTCTGCCAAAAGCCATCATTCACATACCACTTCCCTGCTCCCTGCCATAACGGCCTACCATCTCAGACTAATTTCTAAAAATTTATTCTTTTATTAAGCTAAGAGATAACAAATTAGAGTCCAAAGGCCAAATTCACCTTTGCTTGTTTTGCAAATAAAGGTTTAGCAAACGCCCACACACATTCATTTCTGTGTTGTCTATGGCTGCTCTCACACTGTAACAGCAGAGTTCAAAGTACTGCAAAACTGAAAATATTTACTATCTGGCCCTTTACTAAGAAAGCCATCCCCTGTGCTAAGCAGTAAGATTTAGAAAACCAGCAGGTGTACATGTACTCATGCCCCACCCCAATCTAAATGGTAATCTAAAATGATCAGGAGTGGGTACTCTTCACTTTGGGAAACGCACTTGTGAGACTGAATGAACTAACACTCATAAGGCACCATGCTTGAAAACAGCGGGAGTGATGGCTGCCGCCCTGCATTCTCCTCCCCGATCCTCTCGGGAGCAGTTCTGCCAATCCCACGAGCTTTTCCTTCTCATGCGAGAAGAGTAATTGACATGGCCAAATAATGGGAAGGCTAAGAAGCAACAATAATTAGGCACTGACTAGCTAATATGCCAGAGACTGTGAACTTTAATCCTCACAGCAACATTTTGAGGTAGGTGAAAAGAAATGGGAGCATAGAGACGTCCAGCTGCAATTCACAGCTCTGCAGCCAGTGTGTCAGCATGGTAATCTATACCATTCACACAGTACCATCCACAGAGACAGCTCTCTACAACCTGCATGGCAGGACCAACACACAGGAAATTACCTGAGGTGTTATACAGACCGAGGTACAAGGATGCTTAGGCTGATGTTACTCATAATAGCAAGAATCTGGAAAGGACATTCAAATCCAATGATAGGAAGTGGGTCAGTGAATTAGCATATAAACCTAATACAGAATATTAAACAACCCTTACAAGTGGTATTTATATACAATTTTCATGACATGGGGAAAAGCCTGTACATTTTTTAAAGCAGAATGTAAACAAGTATACTCAGCATCATGACAATTAAGTCAAAATTCATAGTGACATTGACAAAATACAATGTGTCATAAAAAATTATCTCCTGGAGTGGTATTAGAGATGATTACTATTAAATTTTTGAAAGTTATTGTTATAGTACCTTCATATAGTACCTACAGTAAGTTCATATTGCTTTTATAATAAGCAAAAATACTACATGTTTTTCAAGCTACTTAGGGAGTAAGACTCAGTGTCTGGACTCTACAAATGACTAAATCCTAATTCCAACTTTGCATTCTTTCTCCAACCACTGCTCTTGCAACCTCCGCCCCATCATGTCCCAGGAAGAATGACAAGTTGGCAAACAACAGTGAATTCTTGAGCACTATACATATACAAAGGATTCTTGTGAAAGTACTAGATTAAAATCAAACTGGAAGAAAAGAAGGGACTAAAATTTGGAAGCAAAAAGAAAGTGATATATTTCCTTCTTCTGGGAGGAGGGAAGGTTGAAAACTTCCATTTTAAAGTCTTTCTAGCCAAGATGGAAGCCCATGCTGAGCTCACTTTCAAACCAATTTTGTCTTCATTTTGTCTACACACTTAGTACAACTATAGACAGCATAAATGTCACACCCACCCACACGTGCATACCCACATATCTGTCTATTGTCTCCCAGTGGTCTGAACTCCCCCAGCAGAACATATCTGCCTTAAAGGCTGCTACTTATAGATGTTTCTTACTCCTTGGTAGTCAAGTCACCCAGGGCCACAGGCTGGCAAGAACTCCAAGATGCACTGATTGATTGAAGAACTATAGGACACCTGAAAAACTACAGTTAAATCTAGTAACAGTTCAGGTAGGAGCAAACAGAAACATATCAGAGACAAGAGTGGGAAGCAGAATAAACAACTACAACATTCTCTTGAAAAGCATTGAGCTGGGTCCCGAGGTGCATGAGAAGGCATGTCTGGAGCAAGTCGGGCATGTTCCTTTGATGATAATCTGATTAACCTATTGGAATTCGAGTTAATACATTAAGGGAAGAGGCACTAGGAAATAAAGATCAGGAGACTGAGCCCTCTTTGTCTCAATCTGTTAGCCTTCGGCCTTCAACAGCTGGCGAAGCCATGGGAGAGCAGCATTTCTGTAAACAAGCTAATCTTTTTAGAGCTAATAGGCAGTGACATTTATTATTCAAACTTCAAACTTGGTAAAGGTCCACTCACTAGAAAAGCCTACCTCTTTCCCTTAGTCTTGCACTGGACCGGTGGACCAGATACCTCACTGACAAGTTCTTAGCTTTCTAACGTTCCCTATGGTGGGACTACAGGACAAAAGCTGTCTGGGCTGAGTACAGGCCATTTCCTGGCTTCTCCTCCTACTTCTGGTCAGGCTCATTACAAAGGAGAATAAGCCAATTCTCATAGAGCCTTTGGGGAGTAAATCTCACAACTGTAACCAACGGTAGGGAAAGCAACAGGACATGTAGACTCAGGAGATACACATGAAGATGGCAAAGGGGGCCACAGATGGTGGGATGTGAGGAGGGGTTCTGCCCAAGGCAGAGCCCTGCTCTTTGTAGTAATAAAGTGAGCAAATCAGTGACAGGTATCAGTAGTCTCTGTTACTGACACTGGTGAAGTCACTTCATCCGTAAAAAAGTCTAGGGAGCAACAAATCATACTTCCTTCCTCTTACTACCCTTACTCCCATTTTTTCCCTTCCTTTCTCTACCACATGAGAATTTGACCAATGAGAAAAAACTAGGTGTCACTGATACATATTCCTGACATTCCAGAAACAAATCCAGGGAAGGACCCGTGACAGCAGCAGGATCCAGGGTGATTGGCAAAAGTAGCAGATCGGGTTTTGAATATGGTATTTAGGGATTAATTTAGCCAACAATACACAAGACCTGTAGGTAGAAAATGGAAACTCTAATAAATGGTGGTGTGAATAAATAAAAAGACATTCAGAGCTTTTGGAGGAGATAAGTTAATATTATAAGTGTTGATTTTCTCCAGAGTAATTAGTGCCACTCAATGCTATTCCAAAAGAAACTTTTAAGTTTTTGAGGAACTTATCAAACAAATGCTATAATTTATATAGAAGGATAAAGGTCCACAAGCAATTGATTTCACCCTTAAAAAGGAAAGTAAAAAGAGGAGACAAACTACCAGATAGTAAGACTTGCCTCAAAGTTATTATATCAAAACCAGAGATGTATGAGCATAAGAGCAAACAGACCAAGGAGGTAAAGAGCTGAGGGACAGCACAGGTATGCAAACCTAATGTATAAGAACACCAGCACCAGGAGTCCAAGAGAGAGAGACTACACAGTTTAGTAGGTCTTGGCAAAAAATAAAAAACCTGACTCTTCATATAGATAAAAATAAACCTGGATCTTCATGAAGCACAATATACGAGGGTTGTTCATAAAAAAAATCCAGCCATTGTCAACATAACAAGAATGGTTACATGGCTGAATACTTTCCGGACATCCCTCATACAATGGCAGATATCAGTTAGACAAAGTCATAAAGCCAATAAAGAAAATGTAGGCACACATCTATGTGACATGGGTCAAAAAGGCCTTCTTGGGAGCTGATTCTGGGTGCTGGGCACATAATGCGATGCATGGGTGATGTGATATGGACTTGTACATCCGGAAACTATCCAATTGTTACCAATCAATGTCACCCCAATAAATTTAACAATAAAAAAAGGGGGGGCCTTTAAAACATAACATGAAAATCATAAATCAGAACATACACACAAAAAGATGAATTTGAATATATAAAAAGGCTTTATACTCAATGAAGGATATCACACATAATATTAAGACATGACAAATGGAAAGAAAGATTTCATAAATCTACAAGTAATAAGGGATTACTTCAGCTAGAATACAGAAGAAATTTTACAAATCAACAAGAAAAGATGGCAACTACAAGATGAAAATGGGCAAAGGATATGTATTAGAAAATAAAAAAAAGAAGAAAAGAAAAACTAGAAGAGAAAACCCACTAAAAGAGCATATAAAGAGATGCTCAAACTCATTATGACCGAAGTACACATTAAAATAGCTATCATTTTATAACACTGACAAAACATTAGAAAGCTGGCAGGAACGTAGAAGTCCTCATGTAGGGCTGGTGGGCCTGTGGACAGAATACCATGGAGAAGGACATGAGAAACCACCCTCTCAAACTCAGTACACGCAGACCCTGGGACAGACCAGCCAGTATCCTCCCGGGTACAACCTAAAGAAATTCTCATGCAGGGGACATGTACAGAGGTACTCATTGTGGTGATGTTAGTAGCGATAAGGCCATGGAGGCTTGAGGAGGTGGAGTGAGCCTTTGCAAAAACAGATACGCAGTGTTCTACATCACACGGAGTATGCAGTAGACAGAAGCCACAGGCTAAAAGCAGACAGGAGAATATGCATGGCTCCCAACACAATGTTGAGGGAGCAGAGTAAGAAACAAACAAGACATGTAACCACTTATATAACTTAAAAACATTGGTAAATTTTTAGATAAAAAATATACCTTGTCCATGAACACAGTTTAAAAAGACACATTAGAATGGTGGTCTATAGGGAAGGAAAGGAATGGGAGTCAGGAAAAGAATGAAAAGGGAATGAAAATGAATGAATGGAGGGGCCTGTGATGATAATATGCCGCCAATAGGGGAGTATGTTTAATTCAATCTCTCTATACCTGAGATGCAAATAAAGAATACAGAAAAGGAAAGGAAAAAGGCTCTGCAAAGAAATGAGCATGTATTTATCTGCTGCCCTCCTCTCCCTGGCAACTAAGCCATTTGGAAAATACCAGCAGCTCATAGACCTTATTTATGGCCCTGTCTTAGACCCCACAGGCACTGTATGCCCTGAGAGAAATTTCAAGATGAAAGCAATAAATTCAGAAGTGCCCCAGAGGAATTTCCTTTTGTGACCTGCCCATTCTGGCTCTTTAATAAAATGTTGGCATTCAAATTCCCACCCAAAACATTTTCCAGGAAGAGAATGCTAAGCATTTGGAATTTGGATGTTCTTAAACTCATATCACGTTGACTTCTTAACTATAAAAGAATTTTGATTGTGATACAAACAATGAATTGAGAACAATTTGGATCCTGGGCAAGAGTGCCACCTGTGGCAGATGAGCCCTGTGGATAGGTGTGTGTGTGTGGGGGGGGGGGG
>PVKE010046989.1:0-12074 GCA_004027555.1 Craseonycteris thonglongyai | reverse complement strand
ACGTGTCAATCAATTAAGCACTCGGGTTACCCGGTATGTACATGGTATTGGGCTTAGTGCCACCGTGAACTTCCTTCTAGCTCACTTGCTAGGTGTACAGATAAGAAATGCGTGCGTGAAGAGATACAAGATCATTCACTCATGCCAAATGATTCACCTAAACAGTAAGCACTGCAGAAAATCAAAAAAGAAAGATTACCAGACTTTTCAATCAGGTCTACAGCTTCTCCAGAACATTTCTTTGTTAAATCAGGAAATAAAAAGGATTGTGTGTGTGTGTGTGTGTATCATCACCCCACTAACTTTATTTTTAAATTTTATTCTTACTGTAAAATTCTATTCTTGGGGTGAATTATGTTAATGATGATACAGTACAAAGCATTTTCCCTTGATGGTGTCTTCTGCAACAGAAAACAAATATTTGAATAGTATAAATGTCATTTTCATCTACACAATGAATTTATTGTATTTTTCATAGGAAAATGATAGACATTGAAATTGACCTTGAAAAATTCCAGCTTGTATGTGATTGCTGGTTATTTGACATCCAACATTTTGAAACTTCTAGGGAAATACATGTATGAGGGCTTTCTGGGGGCGGTGGGGTTGAGGGGGAGGGAAATCCAGCTATTGTCAACATAATGAGAACAGTTACATGGCTGGATACTTTCCAGACAGCCCGTGTATTTCCTAAAAAGTGTTCTTTTAGGTTCTGCATCAGTGACATGGCTGTGGCTCCTAAAGTGTCATACTTACATACTCACTGTTTTGAATATAAACTGTATCAGAGGTAGACTGCTTTTAGAAAAATCTGATTTTGAAAACATACACTTACATGATAACACAATTTTGGAATTTAAAAAGGAACCTCCACTTTATAAAGGCCTTTTATATCTTTTTCCTAACATATTTATAAGATTGTATTTACAAATAACATCTGGGGCATACGAGTATGGAAAAACAGATGTGGTACCTTGGTGATATTCTGGTAACTTTTCTCTGAAATACCTGAAATGCTTTCACAAATGTTCTTAATAAATTAACTTACTTACTAGTAGAGAAATATTGAAAACTCTGAACATGTTACTAATCTGCATTTTAATTGGGAGAACTTGACCTTAAAGATTCAGCCATTTTTCTCAGCTTGCATAGCAACTTGGGAGCAGAACTAAAGCATGAATATGAAGTATCCTGGCTTTAGCCTGCAGCATTTTCCACTGGAATCTATTGGAAAACAGGTTCTAATTTCTTTTTAATATAAAAAATTTCTGACTTAAATTTGATGTTACCAACTCAGTGTGGATTTCCAAAATGTCTTTCAAATCAAGTCTTCCTTTTCAGAAGTTACTCTCTTTGGCTTGAAGATTCATAGCTTTCCAATTAGCAAATTACTATTGTCTTGCTATTTTAATTCCATTGCAGTGACTGGAATTGTATGAGGGGAGGGGGTCTCTATGTAACTATGTTTTAAGCTGACTAGAGACTTAAAATCCAGAGTCTGAGAAATTACTTTGGAGGGAGCCTCTCTTCTATTTTGCTAATAGCAACCCCTGATTCCTATATATGATTTTATTTTCAAAGCACTTTTGTATGCATTGCTTCAGATCAACATAACACCATTTACAGCTCTCACAGCTAAAGCTTTAGAATGGTTAAGGGAGGTCCCACTGGTCGTTTATACAAGGACTTTGATTCCTGATCTAGAATTCTTGGTTCTACACACACTTGTCACTAGGATGCCATGCATGATGCCTCCACGCTTTTCTGTCACCACAATTTTTCAGGTCACAAAGAGGTAAATGGGACCTTGGAAAACATCTAGTCCATCCTCTTTATTTTATTTTTGTAATATTTATTTTATTGTTGGAGAGAAGGGAGGCGGGCCCAGAGCAGTCTCCATAGTTGTATACCATTAGTTGGGACATAGTTTTATTCCACACAGGTGGATGTGGGGCCATGCAGGGCAGGCACTGAACCAAGAGCCTTCCATATGGGACGTGAGAATCTTTATCACCATCCTGGCAGTTACCAGCCATGCCTCAGTTCGGCGTATGTGTTTGCATGGGCTGGGGCCAGGATTTGATCCCCGGGCCTCATGGTTGCAAGGCAAACACTTAACCTGTTGAGCTATCCCAGTATCCCCCATTCCTTTTATTTTATACAGGAGTAAAAAGAACCCTAGAAAACGCAGAACATTTGTCTCTGAGAAAGCCACGTTGCCAGAATGAGAGACAAAACTTATCAAAATGTCCCTTCTTCAGTGCTCGAAGTCGTGAAGAAATGAGTAATGTAAAACAGTTTAGAGGTCCCTCTCCTCTTCCGTCACACTCACTGTGGGACTGGCAGTGCCACCGGAACCACGGACTACCAGTGTAGGGCAGGACAGAATAAATCTGGAAAAGGCAAGCAAGAAAACAAGCTAGCCTGATGAAGACATAGATTGTTCATTCTAACTTGGGAAGAAATGTATTTAGTTGAAACAGTTATTTTAAGAATAATGTCCTAAAAAGGCAGAATGATTTGTCCACATCAGAGATTATTACTCATTCAAAAATGATTTTCTCAGGTTTTATGACATGTCTTATGTCAGAAATCAGCCTCAAAAGCCATAGTCATGCCTAGAATTCAGGCCTCCACTGACGTCCTCCAATGGAGGTGACAGGGATCATTTTGTCACAGTGGGAATGTGTATATGCAAAGCAACTGTGTTCAGTTTAGGTAACATGAACAAAATATCACCAGTATATAGCCATGATGCACAAGGAAGGGCTAAAAATAACTCATACCCTCAATAAATCCATTTACCTTTGAGAAGAATTCCAAATCAACTTATTGCCTGACCCCTATTCTCATTATCGAGGAGCATGACTGCAAGGGTCACAGGGAGTCTGCACCCAGAATATGAGCACACCTTTCTGCCTTCTCCCTGATGTCCACTGGGCCACGGCTACTGGACCAGTTTCATAGCTACCCACTGGCTCGGCTTGGCCTCTACCCCAGCCTCTCCCAGCAATAAAACAGAACTGAGTGAGCAAAGAGGGGACACATCCCATAGTGGCGTGTGAAAACGAGTTGTTCAAGGAAAGAGATCATGCTTGTAGTGCTTTGCATTGTGGTGCTTTGGGTAAAAAGGTGCTGAGTAGACTTCAGTGGTCTGAGAGCACACATTGAACTCATCTGTGACTCACTGAGCCCAGCCTGGCCCTGACGCATGTCAGAAGTGGGCTTACTCCCACATTTAAGTCTTTCTAAACACTCAAAGGGTTATGCCCATCCCTGACTTTAATATCATATTTAATTAATTAATGACCCTGTATATATTATGCCACTGACCTAAATACCAAGTGTGCTATGCAGCAACGCGTCTTTCTGATGCAAGACAGCCAGAGACCAATGGGAAATGTGTGATCCAGACCTCCCAGAAATACTTTCTTCAGAGTTAAGTAATCTAAAGAGCTAAAAGGCCTATTTGCAGTATTAAGAATCAAGGACAAGAGCTTAGCTCATGTGTTTAGGCCAAACTAGAATTGAACATGTTAAGAACAGCCAACATGAGTATCTAGTCAAATTAGCTGGCCAATTGTCAGCTTCACTTCATAGGAAGGTGACAAAGAGCCTGCGTATACCACTTCAGGTGTTTCAAGATACTCAGGCAGCCTATCAGGAATCTGATTTGCATTGCTAGCCATTAAATGGATAAGGCAGACAAATACTGCCTCAAATTCACAGAAGACAGAAACTCACCCAGTAACACAGAGGTGAACATTTTAGCCTGGGAAATGCTTCTTTTGCATATGAGTGCGGATACTTGCAAGTTGACAGTTTCAACCTGGTAACTGGGACACTTTATTCCTGGTAACTGACACAAAGGGAATGATAAAGATGAAAGAACAGGGCAAACTCTGGTAAGAGAGCAGGTTGCATGTAAGATTGCTGATCACGGTGGATAATACCACTCTTCCAACTTTGGGAGCCATGGAGACAGCGTCAGTAAGAGAAAAGCTGAGGACACACCACCCATTGCTCCATCAGCTGGTCTGGGAATCTGGGTGCTTTAAAATGTGAGACAATTAGTAAAGCTCCTTCTGCCCCAGGTGACTTTAATGGGCATCATTAGCTAAAAGACACGAAAGGCTAGCCACCCACAGGGATGATCAATAATAATCACAGAAGCAATTTAGTGAAGACCAATCTAGAAAAAGAAATCACAGACTGGTCCCCTGGCACCCAGTTTTCGAGTCGTCGTCATCTCCAGCTAATTAACAACTTCTCAAGACTGATCTCAGAGTTTTCCTAAAATTTAGTGTCTGTGACTCTTGGATGCCCATCTGCTCTCTACTCACTAACTCTTTCCACTAGTCAAATACCTGCTCATTTTTCACATCTTGGATTAACTTCAGCTTCCCTGGGGAGTCTTCTCTCACCTCTAAAATAAAGTGAGCCCTCCTTCTATTAACTGCGATAGAACTCTAAACTTCTCCCTCGTGACACTTTACTCACTTATAATTATTTAATTAGTTATTATTATGACTCCTCACTACACTGTATGCTCTACTAAGATGAGTAATATTTCCTTTTTAGTCTCTGCTCTACTCTAAGACACTAGTACACAGGGGACACAGAATAGACATTTATTAATTTACCAGATCAAACTGATATAACAGGACCATGCCTGTATAATATTCCTTGTGGATATAGTCCCTCCAAAAAAAAGAAAGAAAGAAAGAAAAACAATCTTGGCCAAGTTTATGTGTTGGAGTTGGAGGGTTATCCTCCACTAGCTGATCCTGTCTAGTGATGATACCCAACACAGCCCAGAAGGAAGAAGTAATTTATTTAAACTGGGTTACCAAGCAACAGGGCTTAGAAGCAGGCTGAAGGATAAGAAATGTTTATTTCTCTCTAGTGCAAAGATCTTAAGCAAGAGAGCCTTACCAGGACCGGCATATAGAGCCCACCTTACTTCTCAGCTTTATCAGTGCTTTGAACTTGGAAATTGTAGGCACTTGGGGCAAGAGGACTTTACAAACTTCTTAGTGCAATCCTTTTGTTCCATTGTCCTCAAACCTCCAGTTTTCTCCACAGGCTCCTCCTACTCTACATAAAAAATAGAAAAAAGCAATAGAGGACACCTCAGCTGACTGACACCAAACTGTGTACCTCCTTCGAACCCCATCGATGCTTTCTGTTCCTCTAGTGATGTGGACGAGGTTAATCTCTCCTGTGCACAGGATCCCTTCCGTCCACCCTCCTCAGGGTTCGTACTGTACAGATGACTCCCCTGTCCCACACTTCTAGCTTCTTTAAATATACTGCATCTCCCATCTACATGCAAAACTCATAAAAGCAAAACAAAGCAAAACCTTGCCCCCTCCCTCCCCCTGCAGCTGCTTTCTCTCTCTTTACTGTTCTCCACAGCCAAACTTCCTGGAAGATGGGTCTGCTCATTGTCTTCACTTCCTCATCACCCACTAACAGCTCCCCCACTCAGTCTGTCTCTGGCACACGGAGAACTCACTCGTGAAGGGCGGGCTGCTCAGCCTGCACCTCGTCTCAGTGCTCGCCTCACCTAACCCCTCAGCGTCGGTCAACACTCCCATAGCTCCTTCCTGTGGGATCGCCTTGCTTGGATTCCGTGCGCCACCCGCTCCCCGAAGCTTGTCTCCTGGCCTGGTTTTCTAAATCTCCCTTGATGGCTTATCCTGGACACAAACTTACATCTCAGAGTTCCTCAAGGTTTGGCCCTAAGCCTTCTTCTCACTCTGCAATATCTCCTAGGTGGTTTCCCCATGCTTATTATTGAAATTTCCAGCCATAGGCTAGTGGTTGCCAAATTTATAGCGCCTCCTATGAATTTTAGAATGCTCTCCCCAAATTACCTTTCCACCATACAATTTTTATGTGACCTCAAACTCAAGAGCAACCCAAACCAATGCATCATCTATTCTGAAGCAAACCTCCCTCCAGGGTCCCCATCCCAGTGAATAAGCATCAGTGACACCATCCAGCTGAGCAGAGCAGAAACTTGGGGTTGTTCTTGACACTGCCTCCTCTTTACTGGCCAAATCTAATTCATTACCAAGCCCTCTTTGCTTTATTTCTTCCAGAACTATCCATTTCTCTTTATCCACTTTCACCAGTATGATCACATTTCCTAGCATCCTAACAGGGTCTCTCCCATCCTTTCTTGTCCCATTTCAATCCATTTTTCACAGCCAGAAGTAGTTTTAAAATTGCAGACTGGATTATGTCATTCATCTGCATAATACTCTTCAAAGGTTTCACATTGTTTATGGGAGTGGAAAAACAATGTCCACCCTGTGGTCTAGAAAGTGTCATAGCCATTCCCCAGCCTCATTCCTATCACACTCTCAGCCCTTCTTTGAATACTTTGAGCCTTCTGCTCCCAAGAGGCTCAGCTCTTTGCACAGTGTTCTTTCCTCTACCAGATATACTCTTCACCCCTCCCACCTTTGACCTGGTTTCCACTTTTTGCTCCTTCATGTCTCAACTTGTATATCACTTCCTCTAGGACATCTTCCTGAAGCCACCAGGTTCGATCAAGTCCTCTTGTTACCTACACTCCTGGAATCTCCCGCCGTTCTTTCCTAGGGCTTTTTCGTTTGTGTATCTACTTAGCTCCCCTTCATAGGGCAAGAATAGTCTTCTGTTTGTCTATCATCGCTTGTTGGAGTGCAATGAGACCTCCCTTCAGGAATGAAAGACTTATGTCCACAGCCTCTGAGCAACTGCTACCCAATAGTCCTCCTCATAAATTGACGGGGCTGAAGAGAGTTAGTTGCCTCACCCAAGATCACATTCCCTACCAAGGGCAGCCTGCACTCAGTCATTGAAAAAAAGTGGGGACATAAAAGCCCAGCCCTCTCACCCCAACTTCGGATATCTTTGAGGGCACATCCCCAGTTGCACACGGGGTTTGCTGCAGCTTCAGGGAGACTGTTGCAGCTCACTATCTCCTTTGCCTAATCCTGCATCCATCATCTCCCTTCCCGGGGTATTGATGCCCCAAGCATTTCTGAATCACTCTCCTGCACATTAATCTCTATTTCAGGGTCTGCTTGCTTCCCCAGGGATCCCAGCCTCCCATACCACCTTATTCCCAGTGCTGAACAAAGTGCCTGCAACCCAATTGGTGCTGAATAAGCAGTTGTTTAATAAATACATGAATTGATGAAAAAGAACTAAAGGATAATCTCAAAGTTTCACAGCTGACTGGTGACAGAACCAGAGTTAATATCAAGGTTTCCTTTCTACCAGTTCTGCCTTGCTCCTGACACATTTTCCCATGTTACACTTGCGACAAAACTTTTACAATGTCAAATACTGCAAAACCAGCATCTCTTACTGGTTGCAGCATAAATTGTTAACGCTGTTTTGCAAAGCAATTTGGCAGCATGTGTTCAGGGCTGTGAGAACATACATATCCTGACTGGATAATCTGACTTCTGTAAGTGGCTTGAAATATGAAAACAGTGCTATGAGCTAATTTGTTCCTTGCAGCATGTTTGTAATTCAAAAAATAAAATAAAAATTCAAGGCCACCTAAATGTGTGAGAGTAGGCAAATGGTTAAGTCAATTACAGAACATGTACTTGCTACAGTAGCATCAAAAATGATTGCTCTGAAGACATTTTCAATGTCAAATAAAAATAGCACTAGAGCCCTATGTTCAATGTATCACACTATCTAGGAAGTGAATATATACATTAAAAATACTTGGAGAAAATAAACCAAAATATTCTCATTGCATATGTTATGCTAATAACTTTTTCTTTACCCTTTTTAAACATTTTTTCTAATTTTTAATGTAATATGGTTTTATTACTTTTGTAATGAAAACCATAAATATAGACAGTTAAGACTACATACAAAGTAATGGTTGTTCTTAATTTGGAGGTTCCTCTTCAGTTGTTAAACCAAACAGGCCTTGGAGCCCGAGAGCCTGATTTGCAACCCTGGCTGCCCACTACGGGGCATTATAAAAATCTCCTGATGTTGGGGTCCCACCCACCCCTGAGAGTTGGACTGTACTGACCTTAATGAAAAGATCTGAAGAGGATAATTTTTTAATTCTTTTATTTTAGGTGTTTATTTCAAAATAATTCCAAACTTACAGAAAAGTTCCAAGAAGATTCATTAAGTTTTAAGTGTTGTTGTTGCCCTAGGCAGAAAGGCTAGGACCTAGAGAGAGGGGAGAAAGGGAAGGAGGAGGGAAGGGAAGGGGCGAGGGGGAGCAAGGGAAGGGGAGAGGAGGATGAAGGGATGGGGGAGGAGGGGGAGGAAGGGATGGAGGAGGTGAGAGGAGACAAAGGAGGGAGGAGATGAGGTCATCTTTAAGAAAGAGTGCAGCTAGCAGGCTGGCTAGAACTAGATTTCTGTGGCCAGGAGCAGATCCAGGTGCCATCTTGCCTCTCCAGGTGAACTTCAGCTAATTATAATGGATTTCAATTACTATTAGCATTGAAATTAGGGAAAATATCTACCCACTGTGTCACCATGACAGTTCTGAGGAACCAACTGAGGACAGAAATCCCTCCTTTTGATAGGAAGGAGTGGTCAGTCCTCACTGACCTAGAAAGGCCCATAACACCACCCCTAAATCTCACTGTTCCGAGCAGCTGCTCTCCGGGCCTGCCTGCTCTCGCCCTCTTGAGCGAGTACTATCCTTGTAACAGATCTGTTGCTTGCTTGGCTTATTCGGCGTGTCCTTGAATTTTTTTTCCTGGGTGTACACCAAGAACCAGTTTTTCGGCAACATTGTCACATTCGATTTATCATTCTCATTCTCTCTAATAATCATTATTTTAAGGAAGGTTGCATACATTATGCCTCTTTACCCTCTAAAACTTCAGCATTTTCTAAGACAAAGAATCTCTACGATAACCCCAGTGCAATTCTCAAAGCCAAGAAATTTCACATTGATACAATAATTTATAATCCATGTTCTAATTCTAAAATTAGCATTTGACAAAGAAAGCAGTTATTATGGAGAAATTGGCTGCCTTCTAATTGTAACAATGGCAACAAATGCCAAGAGCTTTGAAGTGGCAGGAACTAACCTCATCCCTGAGTCTCTCCTGTCTTTTCTTGTGTTGTGTTTTTTTTTTTCCAACCTCCCTTCAATTCTGTAAGCTTCTCTATATCCTTCTAACCAACCCCCATGTATTCCAAGAATGTCCGTAAGTTAGCTGAGACAGTTTCTGTTGCTTGCCACTTAAGAACCCTACTGGTTCAGAGTAGTGGAGATGGGACGGGTTATAGATTATGTGGGTCCTTAATGAGTCTCTTCAGGCCTTTGTGGGCTGTTCTGGGATATTCCCACCCCTCCCCTTTTTAGGAAACAAAATCCGCCATGCTAAAGAAACAATGGAAGGTAAGTGTGACAGCTATCCACAGAAGAGCACATCTGACCAGAGCTCCAGGGATCAAATCCTCACTTAAGAAAAATACTGACCAGATAGGACTCTGTGTGAGCGGAAAGCATGGCTGGAAGCCTGCTTCTCTCCACCCCCGTGGAAGCCATGGCCGGGCCCTGCAGACCCAGGAATTTTGAGTGTACATCCGTTCTCTGTGCCTGGAGAGCCAGCCAGATGGAAGCCCAGCATAGACTTGTCAAGTGTGGGCCTGTTTACTGACACTCCCTCAAGTCTGACTTGGATAGAAAGCCTATCCGTCGGCCCAGGGGACCCACCCTGGCCTCCAGGCAGGATTTCAGAACCTGCCTTTGTTTGGCATTACAGCAAGCAGGCATTCAGGTGCAGGGCACCTGCCTGCTCTGTGATAAGAGAGCTTTGGAGTACGAAACTTCTGTCTCAGCATGTTTGCTCAGCTCCTGGAGTGGGAGCTGCATATTTCCCTGGAGAAAGAAAAATAAGATAAAACATAAAAATAAACAAGCAAACAAATACATAAATAACTAAATACATGCATTCATACATAATTTTCTGCTTCTCACTCTCCAACCTATGTTGGTTGAATATGTGAGAATGTTGTGTTAAAAAGGAACAGAAGTTTTAATGCTCTAATTGAATTCTAAAGCATTAGGAGTTTTCTCCCTTCTCTCTATTTCTCCTGATCTCCTCCTTCTCTCAGATGTTTGGGACCACTGGTCAAAAATGATTCAGAAGGCTCATTAAACAGAAGGAAGGCTTAGACAAACTGTGAATAGAATGTAATCGACAGAGTAAATGTGTGCTATTTGCAATTGGTTTAAAATGTTATTGAACCAGGGGTACATCTTACAGTCATTGCTAGAAATCCAGAAAATACAGCATATATTGCAGTCAAAGGGAGAACTGTGAAATGGAAGGAGTATCAGCTTTGGATCTACAAGATTGGACTCAAGTCATAATAGCTCAGCCTCTTATTAACTAGGTGACCTCAGGCAATGTTCTTCACATTGTTTTTTTGTTTGTTTGTTTCTTTTTTTTTTTTTTTTATGATTTCCTTCATTGGGAATTTGTTTTAATTTCATTGACTCCTTCATATATTTTTTAACTTTATTGGGCTGACATTAATTGATATCAATTACATTGTTTTCAGGTGTACAATTTTATATTACATTGTCTATACATCGCATTATGTGCTCACCACCCAGAATCAGCTCACTTTCCATCACTGTGTGTTTGATTCCCTCTTTCTACTCTCTGCCCCCATGTCTCCCACCCACCTCCCCTAGCTGTCTTCTTAAGGATAGGGATCATCACCTTTGAACCTCGTGGATCTAGCATGTATTTGACATATAGTAGCTGCTTATTTAATTTATGTTGAATTGAATAAACCTGTAGGAGTATTACCTGATTTGGGTTTTAAGTTCATAAACTATTTGACTGATTTCAAATAGTAGGAAAATGAATTAGAATAGAAGGGGGCCTGACCTGGCTCTTCTAGCATTGATTGATCATCTCTAACCTTTATCTTATTGCAAAATAAGTGATCTAGTGTTCATACTAGTAGACTGCATTGAGGATAGGGCTGGGGTATGTTACACAAGAATCATCATGATGCCAGGGTTTATGCCCACTGGGAAATCTATTTTTATACCAGACACCAAACAGAAGTCTGAACTGCCTTTCATTGGAACAGAGAGTAGAAAGCTTTGATTCCCATGGAAACGTCATAAATGAGAGAGAAAAATCAGATGCAGAAGGTCAATAAATCCAGAGCTACCGCATAATCCATGCACACTAACCCTGCTAAACAGAGCAAAACTTTCCTTAAAAATCAATGGGTGAAGACTTTTAGGTGGTTTTTTTTGAGTGAATGTGTAAGTAAAGATTAAAAACAAGATTGAAAATGGGCATTCTAGCTCAGGCCAATCCTGGTGGGACCAACACAAGGTAGGATAAGGAAAAGCACATCCAAACCAAAACAGTTACAATGAACAAATGAGTAATTTATGTGAAGAAGGTGTAACCTGCAAAAGGTATTACATTTTTAGCATTATTATTTCTCTATGTCCCTCTAAGCATATCTTAGCACTGTCAATGTCCAGACCACACATGTCTGGCCCAACGATGGCAAAAAAGCAGAAGTTGGAAACCTAACAATCTAGTAATACCTAGTTAGCATCTCTGTTTTGTTCTGGTTTGGGAGTGAAAGCATGTTGTCTTCAGGTATCCAGTATCCAGCCACACTGTTTTGACTGTGCCTCTTCTCAGGAGTCCTGCTGACTGGGCCCTCCTCACTGGGCCCATCCTCTCAAATTGAAAGGATTCATAACACAAGTGATCTCAGCTAAGGGCCAGGGAGGAATGAAATGTCTGCACCTTCAGCTGGAGAGGAGGGCATTTCTTATGCTCCGGAGGAGAGAAAAACTTTTTTTTTTTTTAAATTATATTTTATTGTTAACTTTAATAGGGTGACATTGGTTGGTAACAATTAGATAGTTTCCAGATGTACAAGTCCACATCACATCACCCATGCATCGCATTATGTGCCCAGCTCCCAGAATCAGGTCCCCCTCCACCACCATATATCTGGTGTACACTCCCCCCTCCCCCCACAACTCTCCCTCTCCCCTCCTCCCCCCTCTCCAGGTAAACACCAAACCA
>PVKE010046988.1:0-12086 GCA_004027555.1 Craseonycteris thonglongyai | reverse complement strand
TAATTTTTTGAGGAATCTCCATACAGCCTTCCATAGTGGTTGTACCAGTTTACATTCCCACCAGCAGTGTATGAGGGTTCCTTTTTGTCCACAGCCTCTCCAGCACTTGTTATCCCTAAACAAGTGATTTTTTAAAGAGATATCACATAAATGAAAAGTCCAACATTGTGGAATCATCACTTGTGAGAGTGAGACCTGTTTGTAGCATCTAGTGTAGACTTTATGGAGTCAATGTACAATTTATAGAGTCATAACAAATCCTCTGAAGAGACTATAATATGCAAATCTTTAGAGATTCAGTGATAAAATCTAGCCACTTTATTATTTTTATGTTTTGGTAGTTACAGTGATCTTTCAAAAGCAGTCATCATTGAAGCTTTTCCTAAAACCCACACATATTCTTTGCACTCCCAGAAGAACACGGGGCTGGGTGTGAAAGAGGAACTTGTTGGTAAGTGGCAGAGAAGGGAGTAGAGAGGAAAGCACTATATTAAGTTATCTGGGAAACACATCTCCCTCTGCTCAGCGCATGTGGGAGCCTGGAACCTTAAAGAGTCCTGGAGAATTCTAGCAGTGCTGATGGATATAACAGGTGCTGCATCTGTGTCTGTTTATTTGGGAGCCAATCATGAGGTTTCCTAACCGCTGCATTTATTTTCCTTCAGTGACAGAAATCGTTGGTTCAGAGCAAAGGA
Source organism: Craseonycteris thonglongyai (assembly GCA_004027555.1). Lineage (NCBI taxonomy): Eukaryota > Metazoa > Chordata > Mammalia > Chiroptera > Craseonycteridae > Craseonycteris > Craseonycteris thonglongyai. Next base: position 11,391 of record PVKE010046988.1, on the reverse strand, counting down.
GGATCGTGGGAATTGTGATTCAGATGTTCTTCACCCTCGGGATCATAATTCTCCCTGGAATTGCCTACTTTATCCCCAACTGGCAGGGGATCCAGCTGGCCATAACGCTGCCCAACTTTCTCTTCCTCCTTTACTACTGGTAATGTGGGCGTGGGCATTGTTAAGTTCATTCTTATTCCACGGAAGGGTAGAGTCTATGCTCCTAAACCAATGTGAAAAGGAAAGCAGTTCAGGGGACTTTCTAACCTTTTCAGAAAGGCTACGGGCTTTGAGCACTCTTAGAGAATTTGAAGATTTACGGAGATTATTTCATGATTATTTGATGGGTAGATATTAAAACAAGTTAATAAAATTCCAAACCACAAAATTCTAAACAGAACATTAATTATGTTTCACTATTTTGTAATATATCCATGAAAACTACAAGGCAAAACTCGTGTCTGCCTGTATTTCAATACACAAAACAAATGCAATGAAGTGGATGTACTTCTCTGTCTGTTTTATTAAGCAAATTAGTATTGGTCAGCAATTCTCTGAGGAATAAGAAAATGTTCATGTGTAAGAAAATGAAGTTATCAGAAAGCTACAGGTATATTCATATGTCTCCTAATGGCATGCACAAATTTTAATCATTCATCTAATTTAATTTTAATATATGGGCAAATCACTTTACATAAATTAGGTTCTTAACCTTTTCCTGAATGTTCACTAAATCCCATTCGTATGTGTAATTGAGGATACTATGTTCTAGAATAAGCTGGACTTATAAAAGCAATGTAATATTAATTATTTTTATTATGAGCCATGATCTAATTACCAAGTGAGCATTTTTTTCCTTTCACAATAAACTTGCAAAGATAATCTACATTTTTGAGAGCCTAGTCTAAGCTCTTAGATTCTCCTAAACTTGTGTCTAATTGCAAGATCCGTTTTGATAGAGAAACTTGAGTCATAAAAGTTTAAGATTTAGGGGAAGCCGGGATGGCTCAGTGGGTTGAAAGCTCACTTTGCAGCGCCGGGGAGGTCCCCGTGCGGAACCATGTGCTGAACTGGGGAGCGCCCCCAGTTCAGTTCTCTCTCTCTGTCTCTGTCTCTGTATCTCTCTCTCTCTCTGTCAAAACTTAATAAAGTAAATAAAAACTTTTTAAAAAGAAAAAAAAAAGTTTAAGTTTTGAAATTTCTACTCATAACTCAAAAATGCTTTCTTCTTACCAGGGTGGTTCCTGAATCTCCCCGCTGGCTGATTACTCGGAAGAAAGGTGATAAAGCATTAAAAATTCTGAGGCGCATGGCCAAATGCAATGGGAAATATCTCTCGTCCAATTACTCGGAGGTAATTTTATTTATTACTAGTAACAAATACTGTTAAAGTGGGTGAATTAATTTGTCACTTATGTTATATATTATTGAACATCTGACTAAATCATTTTAGTATGGCTACAAAAAAATTAAAAAACAATAACCTTGGGAAGAATCATAAGGTCTATTAGAGAAGAAATGATTGTGAAGTTGTAATTATATTGCGGTTGAGATGCATTGGTCATTTAGTCCATACTTTAATAATTGCACCAAGTTACCTGATTCTTATACTTTACTTACTATAGTCCTCATATTATTTTATCATTCATTCATCTCAATTAAATAAACTATAAATCTTTTCTTTTTTTTTTAGATTTATTTTTATTGTTTTTGACAGAGAGAGACAGAGAGATACAGAGACAGAGAGAAGGGGGAGGGCCCAGAACAGTTTCCATAGTTGCACATCATTGGTTTTTCCACATAGTTTCATTCCACAGGTGGGCGCGGGGCTGCACAGGGCAGGAACTGGGCCAGGGTCTCACCCCGGTGAGAACTGAACTGGGGGCACTCCCCAGTTCAGCATACGGGTCCGCACGGGCCAGGACTGGGATTCAATCCTTGGTCCCTGGGGCTGCAAGGTAAGCACTTAAACCACTGAGCCATCCCGGCTTCCCCTATAAATCTTTTCTTGACATTTGTCTCTAAAGTTAGTCTCAGAACCACAATTTATTTGAACCAGAGCTTGAATAATGATGTGATATTTCAGCCTTTGGGTTTACATATGCTGGCTGGACTCCCTTCCTTCATTTCTCTCTTCCGTCTTTCTTTCCTTTTTCCTTCCTGCAAAGGCTTTTGAGGTGCTGCTGTATCACTGCGTGGAAAGCAATTGTGGGATGGGGTGGGGAGAGTAACAGCGCTTTCTTTGCCCTTTGGAAGGTTTGATACACAGTTGAAGGTGTACACACATATTGGAAGCAATATTGAATAATTAGAGAACAGCGTATAAAAATATATAACAATGTTTTAGTTGCAAAGACTTAAGTGAATGCAGAATGACAGAAGGATTATCATAAAAGAAATATTAGGGAAGAATTTTTGGAAGGTATAAATCTTTGATATACACCTTAAAGAATATATGACATTGTTTTCTTTGTAGCTTTCAGTTAGTTTCCATGGAAACATTCTGACAAAAAATGGGTTTCACTAGTTTTATTGTCACCTCCCTAGACCTTTTGGATTTGATCAGATACATTTAGATTCTTACCTTCATTTTTCACTCTTATATTAAGTGATAAGCAGTAACTTCTGTGTTTCCAAAGGTTCCAGTGACCATTGTTTCTGTTGGAAGTAGACTAATAATGTACCCTGAGGTTTACAGATCATAAAATATACGGTGAAGTTAAAACATAGTCTGTTTTAACCACTAAGAATAGTTGATCTTTGTTGTTCTCCGACCAAGCACATTTGAGCTGTGGATTTCTTTTAGGGAAAAAATATCCCACTGCCCTGTCAGCTTGCTCTCACACATTCACTATCAGTCTTCACAGCTGGATCAGATGTATGATCATTTGCACTGAGTTTTAAGAGTTAAATGAATACTTTTGCTATTCATTCAGCGGTATCCTGAAGACATTGCACATGTCGCCCCAGGGTTAAGCCTGTGTAAGATGCAAATCAAGGTTTTGAGATTGTAGGAAACATAGTGTGTGCTGGGTATGTCCTGTGTTATTATGAGTATTACTAAGAGGCCAGAGGACCACTCCCAGAGCAGCTGTTGTCACATGTCCTATGAGAGTCTAGCTCAACGCTGCCCCCATGGACCCATGGATCTGCTTCTAATTCATGAGCACCATACAAATCACTTCAACAGGGAGGGAGGCCAACGTTCTACACAGTTGTGCTTGTAAAAATCATAAACTGTGGATCCAGTGGCATCAAAGACTTTTTTACTCTAGTTTTAAGCAGTTTGACTTACGGTCTCCATTTGAAAGATTTCAGCTTCCCTAGGGAATTTCCTCAAGTATCCAGCCAAGGTCAAGTTTTGGTGTTCAGTTTGTCTGTTTTTGTTATTCCAGTGAGTTTTTACTTTATTCTTTTTAAAACGTTATTATGGAAAATTTTAAACGTGTGCAAAAAGAGAAAATGGGTTAATGAATCACTCATATCCAACAATTACCAACTCATTACCAACCTTATTTTTTCTATACTCTACCTACAGCTGTCAACCACCAATAAAGAGATAATGTTTTTCATCTTATGATATTTCAGATTGTACCTCTAAAGTAGAACACATAAATATTAACTCTGGGACTACATGAACATTACCTTCAGGATAATGTGAAATAAATGGCAAAGAATATTCATCTGGTTCTCAAAATTGAATACAAATGATCACACATGTGATCCAGCTGTGATAGCCAATAGGACAAGAGCAAACTGGGAGGACAGTGGTAGACAAAACATAAACTATAAAAATCATCTCAATACCACTATTCTAGAAAAAGTTGATCATAATTTCTTCATATCAAATCTGAAGTCAGCGTTTCCAATTCCCCAGTTGTCCTATATTGTTTATAGTTTGTTTGTTTGCATTAGGATCCCAATGACATTTATATATTGTGATTGGTTGATAAATCTCTTTGGTCTTCTTTAATCTATAGAGGATCCTGCTCTTTTTCTTTTTTTTTTTTTTGCAATGTTGGAGGTGAAGAACACTGTTGGGGAGGGGTTGTTTATTCCTGTGGAGTTTTCTGTAGTCTCAATTTATTGCTCATACTTTTCTTAGGATCCTTTAAACATGACCCTCTGTTTCTTGCATTCCCTGTAAATGGTAGTTAGATCTAGAGTTTAATCAGGTTCATGTTTTATATTTTTGGCAAGACTACATTGTAAGTGACAGTACATTTCTATTAAGAGATATTTAGTGTTTGCCTTCTCTTTTTGTGGTGTTAGCTGCCATTGGTAACCATTGACTGGACTTATTAATTCATCTGAAGTTGCAAAACGACACTATCTCATTTTAATATGATTTTTTGTTTTTCATTTGTTACTGGAATACTTATATGAACACTAACTTTTCCCATCAACTGTTTGATGACTCTGTCATACAGTTCCTATGGGAAAGGCACGATACAGGCATAATTCTCTCTACAAAATTATGAGTTGTTTCCCTGTATCCTTCAGAAGTAACCAGCACATTGTGTGTTGTGGGGTTTTGAGCCTCATGATAAACTTCTGAACTTAAACATACTGTATGCGTTTCAGTTCACTGGAGGGACTGTTATTTTCCTTACTGATGCTCTAACTGCCCAGCTTTGGGCAGACAAGGCTCAACTTTGTTGGTCCTGGCACCCTCTGCCAGGCTTTTAGTAGTTCCTGAATGCTTCCTTGAAATTTAGCACAAGATTTTCTACGCTCATCTTCTAAGTTCCAGTCTCACACTTGGAATCACCTATTTTTCAAAGGGTGCATTGATTTTTTTAAAGCAAATATCTTCAAACTAAACCTATCCAACTCCAGTCATTTTTAATTGTACAATATAAGCAGAAAATCCTTCCCTGTCTTCAAAAAAGGAAGGAAGTAACATTTCAGATTAGAACGCCTTGATAATAGCCGAATTCAGTTTTATCCTAGCCCAAACCATAGTTTTCTATTTCAGAGACCCCAATGTTCCCACAAAGCATAATAATGGCAGAATATCACTTTATGAAACCCAGAAATACAGGATATGCTTCAACTCTAACACCCAAATCAAAGCAGAATTCTATGACAGTTTTTATGTAATGATATTAATTACCTATATTTCGGTGGCTCATGTCAATGTTAGGGTTGCCTTGAAGCCTTATATTTACATAGTCATTTCAAACCTTCACTGTCCTTTTGTTGCCTTAGCTGGTGTCCCTGATATCTGGATAGGACCTCAAGGACCTCCAGGTCCAAGGCTGACACCCACTGTTCCCCTTTTCACTTTTCATAGCATCTCTTTCCAGTAAATCCTGACTTTTGGAAGCAGTTGTTACCATATAAATGACCTCATCCCTGAAGACCTCCAATTTCCACCTCATCCTAGGGCTGCACATTATATGGGTTATAGTGGAGTCTAGATTGAATTGGAAAAAGTGTGCTTGGATGCAAAACAGTCCTAGGACATCTGGAAGCTTCGTGTTCCCCTCTTGTCATGAGCCTCACTGACCTCCCAACCCCAGCCTTTCCATCGCTGGCACCAGAGGTCTATTTTAGGAGTACTGAAGGAACTCGCTTGAAATGACCCAAGGTTGCTGCATATTATGGAAGACAACCTAAATTCACTACAAACTATAATTACAGTCCTCGTCGGGAGGGAAGATGTAGGAAGTATCAAAAGTTCAGACATAGCTGGAGTAAAACTGGTGAATCACTGAAGCAGTATTTAGTAAGAGCTTATTGTGCATGTACTGGAAAGATCATTGCAAACTGGGAGCACTCCAATCAAAACATGGAATGGGGCTTAGGGGTGTATTGCTATAAAGCAGCTCATATGGTGAGAAAGCAGTGACTGTTCACACTGATTGGTTATAATATTAGAATTTTCTCTAATGATAGGGAGTTGGTCAGTGGTTACCACATATCAACCTTGGAAAACAGTTCAAGTGTTGCTTATCATTTCCAGAGACATAAGCATGAAATGACTCAGGTCAAGTTAGTCTTGTAAAATAAGCTAAATCAAGCTTTGTTTGTATGCTTAAACTGTTTTTTGTCTGCTCAGGGAATTTTCAGGGCTGGTGTTTGTTTTTACAGAAGAAATCAGCATGGTGGATTTGATTTCAGAATTCAACCAGGTGGTTTATTCTGAGAGTTGGTTGTCTTGTAAATGATCAGTTATATTTCATAAGATGTGATTCACTTCATGGGTGAATAACCTTGGGCTCCCTGGCTCACTGGCCCTTAGGCTTTCATTTGCCAAAATTCCTGCCTGGCCTCTGACTCTGTTGAATAGCCAACCAGAAGTTAGAAATACAGGCTATCAGAACAGCAGGCTCTTTGAATATATCAATAGTGTAACGACGATCCACTGAAAAGAAAAGTCCAAAATCAAAGACCATTGCAAATGCGGCAAGTGAGTTGAGCTCATAGAAAGTTATGTAGAAACTGGAAAGAATCGAAGGATGGGTGAAATCTGAAACACTAGAGTTACCCAACACAGAAGGATGCTTAGCTCAGACACCAAAACCTGAGGCAAGGGCCAGATCAGGATTAGTGATGCAACACATTTTTGGTATCTGGATGTCATCGGATTGTGGTAGATTATTGTTTGAAGTATTCACATCTTCCCCCTAATTTCCATTGGGTGAAAATATTTCTTGGCTCTATTGATGTTGGGCATGGCAATTTAATTTGCTTTGTTAATTTGATTTGATGGATGGAGTGTATATCTTGCCCTTTGACCTTGGGCTTGGTCATGTGAGTTGCTTAGGCCCATGGGAGATTACTAGATGTGACACAGTCCAGTATTGAAATGTGCTGTGTGGTTGGGCTTAGTCTCTGCGCTTCAGCCACCAACCTGAGAAGAATTTTCCCAGGAGTTTCTGCTGTCCCCAGAGGAGACTAAGAGGCATTTGGAGCAGAGCTGCCTTAGCAAAGCTTCCCCTGTGTCTCTCATCCAACCCACAGATGTGTGAGCTAAATGATGCTTATTATTTTATGCCACCAAGATGGATGGTTGTTATATAGCACTATTTATCAACAGTCAACCAATACTCTGATTAAAAAGCTATTGTCAGTTACTGACTTGGAATATACAACTATATTACTAACTGTGATAGGAACTGTGGCAACAGTTTCGATTTTTTTTTTGTTTTCAAAGGATTTTAAAGGCCCTTATCAGAAAGATTTCACTTCTCCCCCTATATTCCTCCACCTTTTTCTTGTCTTTGTATGGAATAGGTCTGTGGAAGATTGTAGGTTGTAACTCTAGCTAACAGAGAACCTTTAAGACTACAAAACTGAATATGACTGTATTTGTTAGTGAGATTGTTGTGCTCTGTTGGCCCAATATACCTATAAAGCTTGATTGTAATGTCCTTACTTTCATGGTATTCCTATATAGTTCATCTTTCATAGCTAATCTGCAGCCTATAAAATGTAAGTACAGATGCTTCTTGACTTACGTTAGAGTTATGTCCCAATAAACCCTTTGTATGTTGAAGATATTGTACCGGTAAGTCGAATACGTCATTTAATACATCTAAGCTACCGAACATCATAACTTAACAACCTAGCCTACCTTAAACAAGGCCAGAACATTGGCATTAGCCAATGATTGGGCAAAACCATTTAACACAAAACCTATTTTATAATAAAGTGTTAAGTGTCTCATGATTTATTACATGTATTACTTTTACACCATTATAAAGTTGAACAGTCACTAAGGAGAGGACTGTTTGTACCCGATGTTATAGTGATACTCATCCATGCATAAACATGTTCATGGGCAGTTCCCATGGTGACATGTTTAGGTGACATCAAGAGCTGACATTTGAGCTTTCTGATCCCAAAGGGATCGTCATCAACATGAATGATCCCACTCTTTGATATATTTCCAAAATATAAAGATTAAAACCTCATTAGAAAGTGCCAGGCTAATTTTTAGATTATCTTTAGATTATACTTCCAGTTCTTTCTTTTAAAGATTTATTTGTTTGAGAGGAGAGAGAGAGAGAGAGAGAGAGAGAGAGAGAGAGAGAGAGAGAGAGAGAGAGAGAGCCCAGAGCAGTCTTTATAGTTGTACATCATTAGTTGTGACATGGTTTTATTTCACTCAGGTGGATGTGGGGCCACATGGGGCAGAACTGAACTGGGGGCCACCCTCACGGGAGGCAAGAACCTTAGCCGCCATCCTGGTGGTTACCAGTTTCACCACAGTTCAGCATGTGCGTTTGCATGGACCGGGCCCGGGATTCGATCTCTGGACCTCATGGTTGCAAGGCCAGCGCTCCACCTATTGAGCCCTCCCAGCACCCCCTAGAGATTTCCGTTCTTTGTCGCAGCCATCTTTCCTACACTTCAATGAACTGTCACACAAACGCCAATATTGCTTCAGAGGGGGACTTTCCAGCTTTGGGAATGTTTGCTTCTGACATTTCCTTTCAAAGGGGGATTTTGATAAACCTAATTGTTGTTTTTCCCAAAGAGGAACCACACATGGTCCCAGCCATCTCAAAGCCCATGAGGGTCATGTCATGTTTTCGTCCCTTATTGCACTGTCTCAGCTAGCTGTTGTGTGTAATTATTATCTCAAACTTGGGATGTGCGAACTGTCTGCATGACATTTATTTCAAAAGATCCAGAGAAAGTAATTTAAGCCAGGGCAGTGCCTAATTGGGGCTCCAGTCCCATGCCTGTGTTAGGACTGGGAAGGGCATTTGTCTAGAAAATAGAAAAAGATATTGGAAAGAAAGTCACTGGGAATTCATGCAACGCTTTCCCTCAACAGACGTAAATCTTCCTTCTTGGACTTAACACAGTGAATGGTGCCAATTCTGCCAGCAAAGCCTTGAAACGACACATAAAAGTGATTACTGTGATGTACATGCATTTTGAGTGCATAAAAAATGTCAGTGCATTTCATACACCAAACGTAATACGGACCTGTGGGGCTGAGAATTAATTTAATAGTGCTCCACTTAAATACATTTCGGGAAATAGCCTAAGTTCTATAATGGGTTATCCTAACATGTTCCCACATCCTTAACCATTTGAAAAGAATAGTGTAGGAAAAGGGAAAACTCTTATGCTACAGTAAAAAAACAGTCATAAAAACAGTATCAATGGACTGTTGAATCCAGCGTAAGTTTCGTTCCCAAACTGGGTGATGAAATATAAGTTCCTCCCACTAAAGGACATTCAGCCTAAAATCTCCACGTCAGTGGAGTCACCTTTAACCCATACAAATGTTGCAGGGGGATGTTCCAGAGCATCATATGGCTTTAATTGGACTAGAATCCCAGTGACTTCTCCCTTAAAGCATGAGATTACAGCCGCTGACCAGGCCGGGCCGCCCTGTTGCCGCCTCGCCCTATGGCAGCGTTTGAGTGAGGAGACCTGGAGCGACATGGCCTCCCCCTCCCTTGAACTCTCCTTCCAGAGGTGCTCGTGAGATAACAGGGCTCTTCCTTTGTCAAGACCCTATTTCCTTTAGATGCAAGTTAAAGCTTGAAAGGTCACAAGAACGGTGAAAGGAAAGCGTTGGCATTGCTGTTGGTAAACTCTGTGCTCAGCCAGATCAGTCAGTCGTGGTGTCAGATAACTTGTTACTAATGAGTAATTGCATCTACAGAACCCAAGCCAGCTAGTGGACTCAGATGGTGACTAGTAGGGTAACCAGAGGTCCCCGTTTGCCCAGGACTGAGGGGCAGGGGCAGGGATTCCTGAGATGAGCAGCTTCAGAGCTAAACCCAAGAGTCTCAAGCAAACTGGGATGAGTTGGTTACCGTGTGACGAGGTCACTCCTCACCTCCTGGCTGTGCTCAGAAGAACACACCAATGATTGACACTTGCTGGCTTCCCAGGCCCCGCCCAGCCCACTCAAGGACCTTGATGCCTAAGAGAAGATGATGGCATGCCTGGCGGGCCTACAGGGTGGCGCCTAGAATTTCCCTGTGTCAGATTCAAGCTGCTTCCGGATGCCTCCCAAGTTTCCTCTTGAATTCCAAGAGTCTTTCTTTCCTTTTTAAAAAACTTTGACAACCTTTATTTGAAGCTCCAACAGGAAGTGATAGCTTCTTTTTAAAAACTGCTTTATTAACATATGATTGGTATACAAAAAACTGCATGTAATTCATGGATACAACTTGCTCAGTCCCCAGTTCTTCCTGTTGTTCTCAATCTGGTCCTGAACCCTGGCCTGTTGGACTGGGGCCTGGACCTGCTGCCTCGTTTCTGCCCATTCTTTCACCCCTGAAAGTGAGATCACGTTGCTTATGTCTTCATGTCTCCATTGTCTTAAAGCTACGCCCTTTGGATGGTGGTACCTGCTCTTTCTAGACTCCTGCTGCTGAGGCCTCGTCCTCCAGGGGGGTCCCAGACCATAGAGAGCAGTGCCGGCCCAGAGAAGACCCAAGTGCACCCCTCCCCACCAACTGGCCTCTCTACCTACAGGAACAAGCCCATTCATGGCAGGCGCAGGGCCCAAGCCCTTCCCACTCCCATGTAATCTGCTCGCCCTGCTGCTGAGCCTTCAGACAACCTCAGAAGCAAGACCGGGTTGTGACATAGGGGGAGAGTCCCAAGCTCCGCATAGTGACATGTAGGGTGGCTTCCATCCAGTCTCTCATGATTATGTAATCTGGTAACCATGGTCTCCTCCCCTTTTCCTTCTTACAGGAAGACCTTTGCCGTTAGAGCAGTAGGCCTTCCCTCCCAGCCTCACCCCCTGGTGGTTGGCAAGATTCATTTGCCTTTTTCTGCCCTAGCCCAAGTCCTAGTGGCTCTCCAAACAAAATGAGTTAAACTATAAAACAAAACAAATAAACCTTATGGATTCACAATATTGTTTGCTCTCTTTGGTGGGAATTGTGAAGACGCTTAATGCGATTATTTTAATTCTGGGTCTCTCGCGAATAGCGTAGAGGAGCGAGTTTGCTTTCCTTTTCTTTTTTGAGCGTTGGCCAAGAGAATGGCCCTCGAATGCCTTCTTTGAAATCATCAGTCTCTGTGTGAGCGAGAAAGACGGTCAGCTTTTTTGAGTGTTTTGTTCCTGTGCCATTTGTCCCGTTCTTGTGCCTTGGACCAAGCCCATTTCTGCAGCCCAAATGACTGTGCTTCCCGCTGTGAGCCAATGAGAACATGCTGGTTCTTTGTGGACTTGCTCCCTGCTGGGAGGTGGTGAGTATCCAGCTCCAGAGTCTGCGCCTCCTGCTCCCAGAGCCCATACATCTAGCTCCAGAGCCTGCACATCCAGCTCCAGAGCCTGCACATCCAGCTCCAGAGCCTGTGCCTCCAGCTCCAGAGCCTGTGCCTCCAGCTCCAGAGCCTGTACATCCAGCTCCAGAGCCTGTACATCCAGCTCCAGAGGCTGCGCCTCCAGCTCCAGAGCCTGTACATCCAGCTCCCAGA
>PVKE010046987.1:0-12075 GCA_004027555.1 Craseonycteris thonglongyai | reverse complement strand
CAAAAATAAATAAATAAATAAATAAATAAATAAATAAATAAATAAATAAATAAATAAAAGGCATTATTATAGAGATAACTTGGAATGCTCTCTTATTATTTTTAAGTTTATTATGTAAAAACTTTGGCATCTTTTAACTCTATTAACAGTTTTTTTGTTATAAATCTTCTTTCCCACCACCCACCCCCACTCCCCAAGAACTGCTGGTGCAACCTACCATTGTGAGGCTAAAGAGTGGGGGCCATGGTGGGGGTGCTTCCCTATCTTCAGACCATCCAGTGTCCAACTAGGACACTTCCAGGTTCTGGCATAGTTTCTAGGAGATGCAGCTACAGAAGGGAATGCAAGAGGAAGATTTGCAGGACCCTGAAATACCCTTGCCATGCTTTTGAGCCAGATCCTTTTGCTTCAGGCTGCCTCATGCAGGTGGATGTCCATCATGCTGACCTTGTCATCTACCGTATTTTTTGTTTGTTTGTTTTTCTTTATCTGCTGGTGATGATCTTCAAACATAGGGCTCTTCACATTTCTGAAACATCACAGAAACTTCTAATTAGCAAGCTCTGGGCACGAGAAATTGAAGTTTTCTATATGTCTGAAAAATAACTAGGCTTTTGCAAGATTTAAAAACCGAAAGTTTGATTTAGAGATCAATACTCAATTTATTGGTATCAAGTCAAAGAAGCATAAATTCTTTTGTAATATTGAAAATTATTTTAAAATTTATCAAAAATATTCAATTAACTATTCTTTTTCCTTATGGGAAAAAGAAAATATTATAGCAACAAAAGGGTCTTAAAAAATCTGCAGTTATTCCAACTTGTCTTTGTTCCCCTCCCCCTGGAGCTGCCTACAGAATTCAGGTTCCTTGTAAGGAGGGCAATATTCTGGAATTTGTATGGGGTGTAAGGCTGGCTGTTTTGATTTGTCAAGGCTATGTGTTTTTTAGAACAAAGCGAAAAAAATAATTACCTCCTTATTCAGGAAGTGTCCTCACACAAGAAAAGTGGATTGGGGGGATAAGGTTTCCAATATGGCTTTGCAGAGTCCATTGGTGGGACTGCAAAATGGATACAGAGTAGGGAGCTGCTATGGACTGAATGTTTGTATCCCCCAGATTTGTATGTTGAAGTTTTACCCTCAAGTTGATGGTATTTGGATATGGGGCCTTTGGGAGGTAATTAGATTTAGGTGAGATTATGAGTGTGGAGCCCCCAGAGTGAGATTAGTGTCCCTATAAGAAGCGGTCTCTCTCTCTCTCCATGGGATACAGCCAGAGGCAGTCTTGTACATATCAGGAAGAAGGCTCTCACCAGACACCAATTCTATCACCCTGGTCTTGGGCTTCCCAGCTTCCAGAACTGTGTGACACAAACCACCAAACCTATGGTAATTTGATATAGCAGCCTGAGCTAACTGAGACAGGAGGAGAAAAGGTTGAACAAATTCAGGTTCCTTCCTCCAACTAGAGAAGCTCTACTTTCAGGAAAAGAGGAATTACCTCCTTCTATTCAAACAACTGTGTGTATATTCCTAGATACTCTCCAGGCTTATGATTTGATATTAATGCTCTATTGTCATTTACTGCCAAGTCCAATTTAAAATTTGGAGGAAAAATTATTATAGTCTAAGAAACTGTGAAAATTTTCTGTCTTCTAATATTGCTTTTACTGCAGATGAGGGATCAGAGGAATGGGAAAGCACAATAACTATGCACTCAATATATAGAGCCAATATTACATATCTGCATTGATTGGGTCAAGCAGAAAATTCTCCAGCTTCATAACTATTGTGTGTGGGAATGGTTCTGGCCTTTTCTTAATAATGATAATAATAATGACTGTTGGGATCCTTTAAAAAAATATGGGGAGGGAGAGTTGTGGGGGGAGATGGGAGTGGGCACCAGATATATGGTGGTGGAGGAGGACCTGATTCTGGGAGGTGAGCACATAATGCGATGTGTGGGTGATGTGATGTGGACTTGTACTTCTGGAAAATACCTAATTGTTACCAACCAATGTCACCCCATTAAATTTAACAATAAAGTATAATAATAAAAATAAATAAAGAAATAAATAAATAAAATTATGAGTAATGAAAAATGTAAATCTACCTCTGTTCTTTTTGGTATGAACAACTGCATTTGCTATTGTGAAATTAAATGATATATATTTTCAGGAACTCTTCCAGAAAGAGCTACTCAGTAAGGGGAAATGCATCATTAATGCATTCAGAAATTACAGCTCTAATGCATTTTTTTTTTTAGGTGACCAGATGCAAAGGGTCATCCATAGTTCTGAAACTCAAGAACAGAGTCAACAAATATATTTAGAAATGTGTGTCCTTATCTTGCCAAAAAAAATCTCCCTGACATGAATGGCAGCTGTGTCCTTGATTTGAGTAACTGCTTCTCCTAATTAAACAAAACTCAAGCTAAAAGACCCATTCATCTTATATACAGACCATCCTATAATAGAATGGAAAAGGTGTTTCTGAAAGCTTGGTTGTGAGCAATGCCCATTAGTGTCTTTCAAGTAGATAAGTAGTATATAGCATGTAATCATAAATACAGATTACAATGGTTTGTAGTATTAACATTTTGAAAAAAGGAAATTAAGACTCTTTTCTACTCTAGACATTGTTCAAAGCAAAGTCTGTCATGGTCTGAGTCCCCCGAAATGCATATAGTCTATTAATTGAGGAGATCTGACTTTTGTAATACCTTTAAAAAGGTACCTTGTAATACAAAACCAGTGCCCAAAAGCCTATTTTATATGTCATTTTGAGAGACCAGCAGTAAGAGGCTCAGAGATAAAGTGGTGGTAGATACATGGGCTTCAGAATTTGACTCACTGAGGTTCAAATTCAAACTCTTAACGAAGTCATCTGGGTAAGTAATAAAGCTGCCTTGAGTCTTATTTTCCTCATTTGTAAAATGAGAACAAAACTACTCATCTCACAAGGTTAAATGAGATATGAAAATCATGCAGCATAAAAATGCTTTGCCCATAGCAGGCATTCACATATATTAAATTTCATCTTTTCCTACAGGCAATTCAAGAAAGGATGTGTTAACTTATCAGGCATTAAAGAAAGGAATCTTGAGAGATTCACCAGGTTTCTCTTTTGATATTTTCCCACCAGGTCTAGAATTCAAGGCTAGTACCTGGAGAAATGTGTGGGCATGTCCAGATAAGATGTTGATGACAGGGGCATCATGGGAGCTATTTGGAACACATGGGAGCTATTCACAAACAATAACTTGTGCTTTTTGTCTTCAGGTTCTGTTGAAGTGTGTGTGGTGCCTGGGTGTTAAGTTGCTTGGCAATGACACTGCCCATCAGTAGTGATAAGAACTTTTGTTGAAGAAACTTTTACGAGGCCTTGGAGTTCCTTTTCTTTTAGAGATGAAATAAGGAAAAATCAGTTTTCTTAGAAATTCTCACAATCTGACAACTATTTTGAATATTGATGGAAGCAGTGAAATTGTTTTGAAATTATCAAGCAGCTCCACTCCATTTTAAATATTAGGTTTCCTCATGAGATTTCATTGAAAAAAATTTCTATGGCCCCAAGGAATTTGTAAATCACTGGCCTAGTGCAAGAGAGCTATGGTCTGAGAAAGAACCTTGCACTAGAATGAGTTCTGCCACTCATTTTCTGGGGATGCTCTAGTGTTATATGTTGCTTTCTTCAGCGTTAGAATGGAGAAAAGATCATGTATTTGGGGACATAATAGCAGATTTTTTAAGCCTAAACCATTGTATATATCATCTGAACACTCCAAGTTCACTTTATACTCAACAGAAGATTTGTTGTTGTTTACATTATATCAATATCATTATTACTTTGATGGCATCCCAGGGCACAGCTGAAATTAATTAGTTCAGTGTAGAAGAAACAGAACTTTTGTTTGCTTATGCTTTCTAAACACTAAGTATTAAGAAGTTTCCCAGTTCTTTCAATTAAAGAAAACGGACGTTTTTTTTTTCTGTATTAATTTGCTTTCCCATTAATTCACAAAAAATATTTTCATGGACCAAATCCCAAGAACAACTAGAAAAAAATTTCCTGTTTCCAACTAATCAGTGTTTCCTGTGAGTTCATCAATTCAATTCAATTGAAAGTGAAACAACCTCTTTTCAATTAGAGTACCGGTATGCAAGACACTGGGTCTACTTGTACCTGCTTCTAGCAAACTCAAGGTGCAAATAATAATACAGGTATGGCAAACTTGGACTGTGAGGGAGCATATTAATATCTAAATATTTTTACCACAAAAAATATTTGCCAGAGCAGTGCTTTGGAATTAATCAGCATGCTTGTGAGAATTCATAAGAATGTTGTGCAATAAACATAAATATTTGGTTTCTTAATTATAATAACATAAATGTAATATGAAATATAAGTAACAGACATTGATTTAAAAGCTGACATTAATTGCCAATCAGAACTTAATCAACAGTTATTAATTTACCATAACATCTGGGAGTCCTGATTAAAATTCCAATAATACAAAGAGTTGTAACCTATTACAACTTGATTTAGAAAAAGCAAATAGTGACCATTTTAAATTGTAAGCTTTTGTCTTGCTCACAATTCACAAATCTTATCAAATGCTATCATACCATAAAATAGTTTCTATTTTTGAATAATAGTAGATGAATACAGTTTATAACAGGTAACTACAGAAACTGAATTTAAAGCTGAAACAAGTGTGGGAAGTTACAGTTTGTGACATTTATATTTTTACTAAAATTAGGATGTAGTTCAGAAAAAATTTTCAACCAGTTGGGTTGAAGGGTCATGGGGGACGGACCCTGAAGTCCAGTCTTTTATTGGTGTTGGTTTGTTTGTTTGTTTGTTTGTTTGTTTGTTTGTTTTTTGACAGAGAGAGAGAGAGAAGGGAGAGGGCCCAGAGCAGCCTCCATAGTTGCACATTTTCTACATAGTTTTCTACATAGTTTCATTCCACAGGTTGGGGGCGGGGTTGCACAGGCAGAAACCGGCTGGGGGCCTCCCACCTGGGGCAGGAGCTGAACTGGGGGCCTCCACATAGGAGGCTTTCCCCAGTGAGAACTGAACTAGGGGGCACACCCCAGTTCAGCATATGGGTCCACACTGGCTGGGGCCAGGACTTGATCTTCGGACACAAGGGCTGCAAGATGAGTGCTTAACCACTGAGCCATCCCAGCCTCCCCTAAAGTTCAGTCTTTGTTGAGAAGAGATAAGCAGAAGGAAAATCACTTCCTCTGTCCACCAGCCCACTTCCAGCCCCAGCCCCAAAAGGGACATTCTCTGCCTTTTGGGGGGCCTTCTGAATGCTCTTCGTTACAGGAGTCATTATTCTGATTGGTCAAAGTTTGAAATATATCAGAAATTTTTATATAAAAATATATCAAAGTTTGAAATACATTTGCAGAGGGCAAGATCTGTCAATGGGCCACGTTGTTCTGCTGTTCTTGCTGTGCCCAGGTGGGTCAGCCTCCAAGTCAGCCCAGCAGAAGCAGGCTTAGTTTCTCTCTCCTTCTTTCTAGGACACTTCGCCCTACATATTCAAGGTGAGAAGGCTCACATTTTCTTTGGTCACATGTTTTTCTATCCAGTCCACCTGAAGTCTTACCTTTTCTAATTTTTAGTTTCTTATATAGATTAAGAAATTGATATTTTGTGTTTTATTTGTCTAGTTATTTTTTGTTCTTTCAGAACTTGAATGGGAAAGAGAGGTCATAGGGAGTATTTGGGGGTAAAAAAGGACATAAAGGCTTAAAAGAAGTTTTCTGTAGCTCTCAGAAGAAAACATATAAAAAAGAAGGTCAAAGCATGCCAAGGAAGGACATTCTGGAAGGATATTCTCTTTCCACATCTCATCTCTCCTGCCTAGGCACCTGCTGCTATCTGTGTGAAGCCTTTCTCCGGGTGACAATTGATAATATCAGAGCTATTCTAGTGCCTGAACCATTACATGCTCAGAGATAAAAGCAAGTGACCAGGGAATAAATAACAGAAAAATAAATTAAATGCAACATTTGTTTTTCAAAATAGCATATATTTTCCTGATTTTGTGTGTAAATGTACATTCGTATTTGCAACATAGACAAAAGCATAAAAAGGAAACAAATACCTGCATTCTACCAACTAGGAAGAATGATTTCTCTTCCTGTTTCTGTGCTCTTTTCAGATACCTCCAAGCTGTTGGCAGCCCCACCTAGTTCTGCTTAGATTCTGCTGCTGGTTGGAGTTCAGGTGTTAAAGACCTTATTAGCACAGTTTTGCTACTCACTTGGAGAATTAAATACTCTCCAGTGACTCTTAAGTTCTCCCAGATGATCCCTTTCTCCAGATGTCGAGTTCAGAGTTTTAAAAGTTTGTATGTTGCTAATGCCTTCTTCATGAGCTGTTCATATTTATCTTTAAAAGAGGTCATGTACTAGCGAACTGTGTTAGGCCCAGGTGTTCCTGATTTCCTTACTTCGGGTTACTTCCACACAGAATATTGTAGGTTTCATTTTATTTGTGGGGCAGAGAGGTACTATCACTCCTATTTTTTTCCCACAACTGAATGTAAAAACAAAACAACAAAAACACAGACAAAAAAAGAAACAATGGGTTTCTTCACAACTCTTTCAAGCAGTTCAAGAAAATTAGGTACTCACATGATAGTTGTTAAACTACTTCTGCCATATTGCTGGCTGAAATGCTAGCAGAGGACACCCCCTTTCTAACTGTTAAATTCTAAGACATAAAAACCAGAATCCTAAGCATAGTATTAGGCCCAATGTGCTCCAACATACGTGTGCTCACAGGTGTGGTGAACATGTTTTCTCTCATAAAATCAGGGTGAAGTCTCAATAACAGTTTAGGTGACAAAGAATAAAGTGATTTCCCCCACAAATATACAGTTGACTCTTGAGCATCCTGGGGGTTAGGGGCAACAACCCACGGCACAGTTGAAAATTCATATATAACTTCTGACTCCCCTAAAGCTTAACTACTAATAGCCTACTGTTGACCAGAAGCCTACGGATAACATAAACATCTATTAACATGCTTGGCATGTTATATGTAATATATATTATATTCTTACAATACCATACTCTGGATAAAAATAAAATGTTATTAAGAAAATTATAAGAAAGAGAAAATACATTTATACTACTGTACATATTTATTGAAAACTATTGTCATATAAGTGAACCCTCACAGTTCATACCTGTGTTGTTCAAGGTGTTGAGGGTCAACTGTATTTTCTCCCAACATTTTAAGTAATCCTCATTAAGTTACATACCGTATTTTCTGGCGTATAAGACGACCGGGCGTATAAGACGACCCCCGATTTTCGGTTGACTTTTTTTCGTTTCAAAAGTCGTCTTATACGCCAGAAAATACGGTATGTACCACGGTGAGCCAATCACAACAAGCAAAGGTTCAAAGGTTATAATAGAACGCCTCTCTGACTCTGGCCAATCTGAGCAGGCTTTTTACTAGAACACAGTGTAGCTTCGGGTACAGAACATGTATAATTAGCATGCATAAAAAGCCTGCTTGGATTGGCTGAGTTAGAGAGGCGGTCCGAGCAGCCTTGCAGTGATTGGTGCGGGATCGAGTTGGAAAATTCGTTTAGCGGCATATCCAGACGATTTTTGGGATCGAGTTGGAAAATTTGTTTAGCGGCATATTGAGACGTTTATTGGGATATACTCGGCATATAAGACGACCCCCGATTTTCGGTTGACTTTTTTTCGTTTCAAAAGTCGTCTTATACGCCGGAAAATACGGTAGCTTCTTTCTGACTATTCCTTTTCTGTTTCCTCATCAGCTTACTCTTTCTCTTCCAAAGTATGAGTATCTTCAGGGCTCTGCTCTGGATTCCTTGTCTTTCTCTTCAAATTCTCTCTTAGGAATGTTATAGCTCACCTTGACTTCAGTTACCACGGCTCTGCTAAGGATTCCTTGTTCCTCCCTGAATCTTCCTGTAAAGCAGTCTAGCAAAGCCATTAAGAGTGTTTAATGAAACTGCCATATGACCCAGCAATCCCTCTCCTGGGGATTAACCCAAGAAACCTGAAAACCTTAATCCAAAAAGATATATCTACCGCCATGTTCATCACAGCACGTGAACAGTGGCCAAGTTGTGGAAACAACCCAAATGTCCTTTGATAAGTGACTGGATAAAGAAGTTGTGGTACATTTATACAATGGAATACTACTCAGCAATAAGCAAAGATAAAATACAGCAATTTGTGACAACACAGACAGACCTTAAAAACATTTTATTAAATGAAATAAGTCAGACGGAGAGAATCAAGAAAAATGACCTCAATCATAGATGGAATATAAAACTGAAAGTAACAAAGAAATAAAAACTCAAGGACACAGTCAATAGTTTAGTGGTTATGTGAGGGTTAGTGGGGAGGTGGGTGGGAGCTGGGAGAGGGGAGGAGGGAGAGGGCATCAAATATACGGTGATAGAAAGAGAGCTGATTCTGTGTGGTGAGCACATAACACAATGTACAGACAATGTAATGTAGAATTGTACGCCTGAAAACAATGTAATTGTTATCAACCAATTTTACTCCAATAAATTTAGCAATAAAAGAAAAAAAAAGTGTTTATTTTCAAGTCCCAAAGCTACATCTCATTGCTGTATGACTTTGGCAAAATTTTTCAGTTTCTGGGGCTCCATTTCCTCATCCAGAGTTGTGAACAGTGCACGAGATAGTATTAAAGTATTTAACTATTAGTGAAGGTGTGCTGGTCATAAATTATCTCAGGAACATTTGTTTATTTAAAAATGTATTTATTTTGTTTTGATGAAACCAATTTAGGTTTCTTTTATCTTTTGAAAACATAATACATGGGGATGTCAGAATAGTTCAACAGGTTAAGTGACTGCCTTGCAACCACGAGGTACTGGGACTTGAATCCCGGCCCCAGCCCGTGCAAACCCACATGCTGAACTGTGGCACAACTGGTAACCACCAGTATGGTGGTGAAGATTCTCACCTCCCATGAGGGAGACCCCCAGTTCAGTTCCACCTCACACAGACCCACATCCACCTGTGTGGAATGAAATCATATCAAAAAAACTGATGTACAACTATGGAGACTACTCTGGGCTCTCCCCACTTCTCTCTCTCTCTCTCACCTTCTCTCACCTTCTGTGAAACAATAAAATTAACCATTAAAAAAAGAAAGAGTAATACATATATGCATTTGTAAAATTTAAAAATGTACAATGGCATGTGCATGTAAAATACATATATGTATTCCTCTATTCATTGCAGCATTATTCACTGTGGCCAAGACATGGAAACACGTGTCCTTCGATAGATAATTAATTGGATAAAAAAGATGTGGTATATATATACAATAGAATATTCTCAACCATAAGAAAAGATGAAATACTTCCATTCGTGACATCTCATCAGCCACTTTTCCATAAACAAATTTTTCTAGCTACTAAGAATATTCTCTTGTATAGATATATGCTTTATTTATTCATTATTTAGTTTGTGGATTTCAGGTTAATTTCAGTTATTATTATTAAAGTAAACAGTATACATGTTTGACTTTAAGTGAAGATAGATTCCTGGAATTGATATTGATGGGTTAAAGGATATATGTATATTTTGTACTTAGAATTTTTTGAACTATAATTTAATACAATAAAATTAACTCTTAGTGTACAAATATTTAGGTTTTAATATATACATACAGTTGTATATCATGACCAAAATCAAGATATGGAACATTTCTATCACCTCAAAAACTTCCTTGTGCTTAGTAGTGTGTTGAAGCTAGGCAAATAAAAATCTTTAAGGAATTTCCCAAGCCAGATGCTAAAAATGGCCATTATTTAAAATTAAAATACATAAACGTACAATTTAATATATTTTTTAAAGATGAAAAGTACTAAAAACTCAAAATTTATTTTTATTAAATTTATTGGGGTGACATTGATTAATAAAATTATATAGGTTTCAAGTGAAAAATTCTATAATACATCATATAAATATTGCATTGTGTGTTCATCACCCAAAGTCAAATCTCCCATTGTCACATATATTTGATGCCCTTACCCTCTAGTAACTACAAGTTTTTGCATGTTTTTGTCTTGTTTGTGGCTTTCAGTTTTATATGCCACATATGACTAAAGACATATGGTTCTCAACTTTTTTTGTCTGATTTATTTCGCTTAATGTCATGATCTCAAGTTTCATCCATGTTGTTGCAAATGGGAGTATTTCATCTATTCTTATGGCTGAGAATATTCCATTGTATATATGTACCACATCTTCTTTATCCAATTATCTATTGAAAGATGCTTTGATGTTTCCATGTCTTGGCCACAGTGAATAATGATGGGGTGAATAGAGGAGTATATATATGTTTCCAGATAAATGTTTTCAGATTTTTAGGTTAGACACTCAGAAGATCTTCCATAGTGGTTGTACCAATTTACATTCTTACCAGCACTGTATGAGTATTTTTTTTTCCCCACACCCTCACCACATTTGTTATTCCTTGTCTTATTGATGTTAGCCATTCTAACAAGTGTGAGGTGGTATCTCATTGTAGTTTGATTTATATTTCCCTACTAGCTAGTGAAGATGAGCATCTTTTCATATATCTCTTGGCTATTTGTATGTTTTCTTGGGAGAAGTGTCTATTCAGGTCCTCTGTCCATTTTTCAATTGTATCATTTGTTGTTGTTTGTTTTTGTTTTTGTTTTTTGGGGGGGATGCATGATTCTTTTATATATTTTGGATATTATCCCTTATTGAATGTGTTGTTTGCAAATATCTTCTCTCTTTTGGTTGTTTGCCTCCTTGTTTTGTTGATGGTTTCTTTTGTTGTATTTCCTAATTATTTTTTTTAATTTAGAATATATTTTATTACTTAAAAAAATTATTAGGGTGACAATCGGTGGGAAAAATTACATGAGTTCCAGGTGTACCATTCTACATTACATCATTTATGCATTGCATTGTGTGCTCACCATCCACAGTCAGTTTTCTTTCCATCACCATATATCTGATGCTCCTTCCCACCTCCCCCACCTCCCTGCTCCTGTTCCCCCTTATCCTCAGGTAACCACTAAACTATTGACTGTGCCCACAAGTTTTGTTTCTTTGTTATTTTCAGTTTTATATTCCTCATATAAACCAAGTCATATAGTTGATTTTTTCTCTCTGGCTTATTTCATTAACGTGATGATGATCTCAAGATCCATTCATGTTGTTGCAAATGGCAGTATTTCATCTTTTCTTATCACTAAGTAATATTCTATTATGTAATTGTACCACAACTTCTTTATCCAGTCGTCTATCAAAGGATACCTTTGATACTTGGTTGTTTCCATTACTTGGCCACCATGAACACTGCTGCAATAAACATTGAGGTACATATATCTTTACAAACTAAAGTTTTCAAATTTGGGGAGTAGATGCCCAGAAGAGGGATTGCTGAGTCATATGGCAACCTCCATACTGTCTTCCATAGTAGTTGCACCAATTTATATTTCCACCAGCCATATATGAGAGTTCCCTTTACTTCACAGCCTAACCAACTCTTGTTATTCCTTGTCTTGTTGATTATTGCCATTCTAACAGGTGTGAGGTGACATCTCATTGTCGTTTTGATTTGTATTTCCCTAATAGCTAGTGAAGTTGACCATTTTTTCATATATCTGTTGGCTTCTTGTATGTCTTCATGACAGAAGAGTACGTTCAGGTCCTCTGCCCATTTTTAATTAGATTATTTGGGTTTTTGTTGTTGAGTTGTACAAATTCTTTGTATATTTTAGATATTAGCCCCTTATCAGAGGCACTGTTTGCAAATAGTTTCTCCTATTCAGTTGGTTTTCTTTTTACTTTGTTGATAGTTTCCTTTGCTGTGCAGCAGCCTTTTAGTTTGATATAGTCCCATTCACTTATTTTTGTTTTTACTTCCCTTGCCTTTGAGGTCAAGTTTATAAAGTCCTCACTGAACCTAAGGGCTACCAGTTTAGTACTGATGCTTTCATCTATACAGTTTATTGTTTCAGGTCTTTTTTTTTTTTTTTTTTTTTTT
>PVKE010046986.1:0-12069 GCA_004027555.1 Craseonycteris thonglongyai | reverse complement strand
ACCCTCATACACTGCTGGTGGGAATGTAAACTGGTACAACCACTATGGAAGGCTGTGTGGAGATTCCTCAAAAAATTACGAATGGAATTACCATATGACCCAGCCATCCCTCTACTGGGCATCTACCCAAAAACCTGAAAACCTTAATCTTTAAAGATGTTTATTAGCAATTCTTAAGAGCAGATTTACAGACTGTCAAAGGTAGGAGAGGCCTTAATAACCACGTGATCTTCTCCTGTGTTTTATAGGTGAGTAAACATTACCAGAAAGTGGGGTATTTTCCCCCAAAGTCCTAGAGACGGCAGCAGTACAGCAGGGTGTCTCAAACTTTGGAGTGCATCAGAATGACCTAGAGGACTGATTGCTGGTCCCCGTTCCCAGAATTTCTGTAAACCTAACTCAGGCCCAGAGATTTCTGCATTTCTACCAAGTCCCCAGAAGATGCCAATGCTGTTGATCCAGGTACTATACTGAGAACCACTACAGATCAGTCTCCTGTAGAGCTTCCACAAGAAATGTTGGCCTGCTAATACCTTGATTGCAGCTCAGTGATACTAATTTCAGATCTGTGTCAGAATCGATCTCTGTTGGGAAAAAAAAAAAGAAGTTTACTTTTCATTGGACACTCTTAATAAACATTAAGTTAATAGTCGGGTAGGAGGTGAAGATGACAGAATAAAATGACACCTTTCCCTAGGAAGTTGAGAATCCAGTGGGGAAACAGGTATGTATTCAAAAGAAATCAAGTCACAACATCAATTCAAGGTATACATCACATTAAGTGCTGAGCAAGTGCAGGTGGTGGGACAAAAGTTGGGCAAGACTTGGGTGGAGCTGGGGAATTGCATAGTTGAAGGCAGTCCACCAACACGGTGGCCTCAGAGAAAGGCCTGAGTTGAGCCTTGGCTCCTACACCTTCCAAGGGGTTGCCTCAGGCAAGGCACATTTTCTTTCTGGAACTTTGTTAGCTACTTTGTAAATGTGGGATCCTAAAAGTACCTGCCTATGAAGGAAAACTCAAGTCTTTCCTCCTCTGTTTCTTCTTTACTCTCTCTCTCTCACACCTACCACACTTGGAACATTCTGGCACCAGATGTGTGGGGTTTTTTTCCTACACCAAGCAAGTCTATAACACCAGGTGGTGTCCTACCATCTAATTAATGCTGACACTATCTACCTAGAGGTAATGTAAGATCCCACAGGTCAAGGTTTCAGTCCCATGAGATCGTCCCTCATATTAGATGCCAAGCAAAAGGAGTAGACGTCCTGGTTACTCACAACTTCTGTCTGCTTGGCTACAAATCAGAGATTTCCATGACCTCCTCCCCCTTGCATTCAATTATTTGCTAGAACAGCTTATAGAGCTCAGAGAAATTCCTACTTATATTTATAAACTTACTAAAAGATATGATAAAGGATACAGATGAACAGCCAAATGAAGAGATACACACATCAAGGTCTGGAATGTCCTGAGTGCAATAGTTTCTGTCCTCATGAAGTTGGGTTGCATCACTCTGCCAGTATGTGGATGTTTTCACCAAACTGAAGTTCCCCTGATCTCATACAATTGGAATTTTTATGGACCCTGCCTCATGTAGGCATGACCAGTTATTAACCACATTTCTAGCCCCTCTTTTCTATCTAGAGAATAAAGGTGGAGTTGAAAATTCTAAGCTTCTAATAATGACTTAGTCTTTCTGATGACTAGTCCCTTTCAAGGAGCCCAACCAGAATCACCACATTAGAACAAAAGGCAATCACCCAGGAAATTTCAAAGGATTTAGGAGGCCTTTGTCAGAAATCAGGGTCAAAGACAAAATATAGTCATGTGTCACTTAATGACACGGATACATTCTGAGAAATGTGTGCTTGGGCAATTTCCAATTGTACGAACATCATAAAGTGCACTTAGAGAAGCTTAGGTGGTATAGACTACTACATACCCATGCTCTATGGCACAGCCTATTGTTTCCAGGCTACAAATCTGTGCACTGTGTTACAATACTGAATAGTATAAGCAACTGTTACACAACGGTATTTGTATATCTGAACACTAGGGCTGTCTAGAAGGCATCCAGCTGTGTAATCATTCTCATCATATTGACAATGGCTGGAATTTTCCAGACAAGCTCCATATATCTAAACATAGAAGATGTACTGTAAAAATATAGTTTAAGAGATTAAAAATGGTACACCTGAACATGGCACTTACCATAAATGAAGCTTACAAGGACTAGAAGTTGCTCTGGATGAGTCAGTGAGTGGTGAGTGAATGTGAAGGCTGGGGGCAGTACTGTACATGATTGCGAACTTTATTAACAGTGTACACTTAGGCTGTGCTAAATTTAGTTTTTTTAATTTTCTTTCTTCAATAATAAACCTTAGCTTACTAGAACTTTTTTACTTGATAAACATTTAAATGTATTTAACTTTTGACTCTTTTTTAATAACACGGGTTGAAACAAACATGCATTGTATAGCTGTAAAAAAAATATTTTCTTTCTTTAAATTCTTATTCTATAAGATTTCTCTATTTTTATTTATTTATTAATTTATTTACTTTTAAAACTTTTATGTTAAAAACTGAGACACAGACACATTAGCCTAGGCTGACACAGAGTCAGGATCACCAATATCACTGTCTCCTACATTCACATCTTCCCCCACTGGAAGGTCCTCATGGGCAATGACATGCATGGAGCTTTCATCTCCTATGGTCACAATGCCTTCTTCTGCTACACCTCCTGAAGGACCTGCCTGAGGCCGTTTTTGAGAAGACACCACCCTTTTTAGAATTATGTCCATGCTGGGGTGCTTATTTTTCTTTCTTTTTTCTTTTTTTTTTTTTCTAATCACAGCTTTGCTTGTAAACAGACACTGCACCATGAACATCTCTCTCAATTAATGAACACCTTTTCGTTGGGGGTCAATGCTTTCAAACTTTCTCAGGAGCCTGTTGAGGTGAGCAAACATTCTGGAACTTGATGGGTATTTGTTGCAAAACCCTGTTGCAAAACCCCATGAATGTACTAAATGCCATGAAATCATACATAAAATAGTTAATTTTATGTTATACCAATTTTATCTTAATAAATTTTCTCCTATTCCAGTTCCAATGCCCTCATTAGTCTGTTCTTCAGGAACTGCTCTTAGTTGCTTTCAATGCCATCATCCTCATCCACACCCACAGGTTAAAGTGGTTTGCTATCTCATCCACAGCTTTGCTAATTTTTGCAACTTCCTTATACTCAGCACATTTTTTAACATCATGGACAAACTTTTTTACTGTTGTTTTATTTTCAGGTACCATTTATACGCGCCTTGGTGACATCACCCCAAACTCCAACAAGGTTCTTGATGCCATCATAGATGTTCTATTTTGTAGCAATAGCCTGGGCAAAGGACCACTTCAGGGTGTGGGCCTTAAAAGCTGCTATAACTACACGGGTTGGATCAAAGAGATGCTATTTAGAGGGAGAAACACCCCTTTGAGGGCACCAATAAAAGGAGGAAGTCTGGGAGAATTATCAACAATAAGTAAAATCTTGAAACACGTTATTCTCCAAACAGTACTTCTCTGTTTGCTGGCATAGCAATTCATGATGGTATTTTGAAATAAAAGTTGGGTTGTTCATGACTGTTTATTGCTCCTGAGATGCAGTGGCAGTGTGTGCTTATTGATATGCTTGAGGGCTCTGGGTTCTCACTGTGTCAGATCCCACAGGGTTTAAATTTGTAGCCTGCAACATTGCCCCCAATGTTTTCCTTTTTAAGGACATTAAAAGCCATAAACCCTGACATTGACTTGGCCTCTTTATGAATGAAAGTCTTTTTAGGTGTCAATTTTCAGAATAGACAGTTTCCATCCATATTGAATATCTGTTCTGGCAAGTAATTTTTTTTTTTTTTTTTTTTTGCCAGAAATTCTCCAGCTGCATTTACATCAGTACTCGCAGAATCACCACTTACTTTCATATTATGTAATGAATAATGAGTCTTAAATCATTTAAACCACCCAGAGCTAGCAGTAAATTCAACATCATAGTTTGGTCCAGCCTCTTCTTTCAACATTGCAAATCTTCTCTTTTTGTCTTGATCTTCATGGTGTTGGGAGAAATATGCTTTTATGTCTGGTCTTCAATACAGATCATTAGAAGTTTTGTTAGTCTTGTTGCCTTCAATGAAACAAACCCTTAAACAGGTTTTGTCACTTTGTCCTGTTCTTCAAAATTATAGCTATGATGGAATAAGACATGCCCAACTGGCGAACAATAACCGTCACTGATTTTCCACCTTTGTAGTCCTAAATCACTTTTAATTTTATTTTCATTTCAATCACCCAATGTAGTCTCTTACTGGCAACTTTAGCAGTGTTTTTTTTGAGAGAAGGTGAGAGGAGGTATGTGTGAGAAAGGGGGAGGGCCCAGAGCAGTCTCCATAGTTGTACATCATTAGTTGTGACATGGTTTTATTCCACACAGGTGAATGTGGGGCCACACAGGGCTGGAACCAAACTAGGGACCTCCCACATAGGAGGTGAGAACCTTCGCTACCATGCCATCCCGGAGGTTACCAGTTGTACCACAGTTCAGCATATGGGATTGAGTGGGCCGGGGCCAGGAATCGAATCCTGGGCCTCACAATTGCGAGGCAAGTGCTCAACTGCTGAGTTATCTCAGCATTCCTGGCAGTAAATTTTGTATACCGAAGGGCTCTGTGAGGAACAGAACAACATAAGATTAAATCAAGCACAAGAGAAAACAACCCAATCAATAGACAGAGTGAACATGAGATGTGAGGGGCTGCTGCTGGTATAACACACTAGGATACTATTTTACAGCAAACATTTTGTAAATAAAGAGAATAAACTCAAAAATAACAGTAAAGAGTATAGTATAGTAACTACATAAACCACTAACATAGCCATTTATTATCATTATCAACTGTTATACATAACTGTGTATATTATGCTTCCATATGACTAGCAATATAGGTTAGTTCACACCAGGATCTCAACAAAAACTTGACTAACATAATGTGGTATGTTATCAATGGCTGCACCACCACTAGATGATAGGAATTTTTCAGTTCTGTTATGCTCTTATGAGACCATCATTACATGTATAGTTTACCAAAATGTTGTTATACAGTGCATGATTGTATTGGAACAAAAGATGATCTCGGCGCTCTTATCAATTAGGAATTGCAAGGGTTTCAGGAGCTCCATGACTGGAACTGGGGGAAGATATATATAAAGGGCTGTCCAGAAAAAGAAATCATCTATACATGCCTCTATTTTTCATATTACATGGCTGAATACTTTCTGGACAGCCTTTGTACATTTTATTATCACACACTGCATCCCAAGGCAGGTACCAAGTTGAAAGCTCTACCAAAGTTAAGACTGCTTAGGTACATATTCTTCTCATTTTTTGTCTTTTTTTTCTCCTCAACAATGTTTTATCAGAACCTGTTAAAGTATAAGCCATATTGTAGACATTCTATAAGCATTTATTTAAATCATTAATGGGGACTAATATAAAAATTAAATGAGGTAACAGATGCAAAACACTTAGAAGATAGTTCTTACTAAGACCATCAATGTTCCAAACAAGAAAAAGCTAAAGAAGTTAGTTCATCACCACCAAATCAGTATTATAAGAAATGTTAGGGACATCTTTAAGAAAAAGAGGAAAATATATTCATATATCAAAAATATGAATAAAACAGCAACAACTACATACCTATCAATAATTACTTTAAATGTATATGGATTAAGTGCTCCAATCACAAGACATAAGGTGGCTGAATATTAGAAAACAAGACCCTTATATATGCTGACTACAAGAGACTCACTACAGATCAAAAGACACACAGACTGAAAGCAAAGGGATAGGAAAAAACATTTTGTGAAAATAGAAATTAAATAAGAACTGAGGTGGCAATACTTGTATCACATAAGTAGAGTTTAAAACAAAATCTATAACAAGAAACAAAGGAGGATATTTTATATATAATAACCAAGGTATGAAAACTACCTAAGTGTCCATTAATAGATGATTGGGTAAAGATGTGCTACATATATGCAATGGAGCATTACTTGGCCATAAAAAGGAATGAAATCTTCCCATATGCTATAACATGAATGGACCTAGAGGGCATTATGCTAAGTGAAATAAGTCAGACAAGACAGACAAATACCATATGATTTCACTTACATGTGGAATTAAAATAATCAAATAAACAAATGAACAAAACAGAAACAAATTCAGATATAGAGAACAAACTAATATTTGCCAAATAGGAGACAGGCTTAAAAAGGTGAAGGGATTAAGAAGTACTAGTTGACATTTACAAAATAGTCATGGCAATGACTATTCAGCATAGGAAATATAGTCAATAATATGGTAATACCTGAGGGTAAGAGGAAAAGGAGGTGAGAGAAGCAGGAAGAGACATCAAATATATGGTGATGGAAAGAGAACTGACTCTGGGTGGTGAGCACATAATGCAACACATAGATGATGTAATGTAGAATTGTATATCTGGAATATATCATTTTTACTAAGCAATGTCGCCTCAATAAATTTGACAATTAATAATAATAATATGGTAATAACTATGTATGTTGCCGGGTGTGTACTAGACTTATCACTTTGTAAGTTATATAAATACCTAGCCACCTTGTAATACACCTGAAATTATTATAATATTGAATGTCAACTGTAATTGATAAAAAGACAATGGATGCTACTCACTATTATTTTTATTAGAGGCTAGAAATTAGTATTCAAGGATGAAAAATTATGATTTAAGACTTAAAAGTCACGAAATTATATTAGCACAATTATTTCTGAATTGGTAATATGTTTTAAAACGTAATAGCATTTTCTTCTTTGAAATATGATTGCTTAATTTATCAATACTAATACACCAAAATCTAAATCCTCACTCCTGTGCTTAAAATTTACATACACAATGTACCCTGCATAAATACACTGAGTTACTAAGGAATGCTTAATGTTTTCATTGTTACTTGCTTCTTTGTTCACTTTGACAAAGGAACTATTTCACTGAGAGATTCCTACACTTTGAGCTTTCACAAAAAAAGATTTCGTTAACATTCATTAAGAAGTGAAAGTAAAAGTTTACCTTATTCCCTGTACTTACTTTTGGTAACTCTAAAGAGGTTCTTGGTTTGGTGTGGGGTTGGAGTTTTAAGATTTGCTTCTTTGTTTTTTACTTTCTAGTTAAAGCTCTTAAAGTCTAGCACTAATTCCAGGATATGCATATGTTTCTTCTCACAAAGTAAAAAATTTTTAAACAACTTGAGTTATAGAGACAAAAGAAATAAATAACAGGCAAGACTATTTCATTGTGCTAAAACCCTCTATGTGATATTCAATGTACTTTATCTTCTTACTTGATTTTTTTATAGGCTCAAGAATCATGAGGAAAATCAAACCTTATCTTTTAATAGGTAAATGCCAAAGGAATTTCTTTATCAGTTTGTCTTAAGGCTTTGAATATATTTTCTGGAAATAAGTAGAAAGCCGATTTAGCTAGAGTTCATAAAGAAAGTTTGAATTTTTGTTTTTAATGAACTCATTGTTTTGTGCTTTCTCCACAGTCATAGAATTCATTTTTAACCACAGCCAGTAACATGAGGTCTGATTGCAAAATAAGCCATGTGGGTCAATAACAAGTCTTTGTTTTTTCTAAAATACCGGTAAGCATTATTCGTATTTTTCTCTTTCATTTATGTTATTTCTATTTAATAACAAAATCTGTGTTGTGTGATTTAGAATAGAACTCAAAGTATCACCCTGTGATTCTGTGACCAACACACTTTACATGAAATATCTGTTCCTTTTCACGCTTGTAACTCAGAATTAAAGACTATAGAACGGATTTAGGTGATTAAAGCATTTGAGAGTCCAGACTAATGTGAATTCTAGCAAGACGAACTCTCCATACAAACTCTGAAAAGACACTCCTGTGGCCAACTGAGGGAAAACTTCTCAATGGAGGCCTTTGTCATTCCTTCATCTCTCCTTTCATCTACTCAATCACTAACTCAATCATTTATTTAATTGTTTATTTATTTGTTCTTTAGTCGTGAAGAATAAATTGGATTCTGCTTAACAAAATCGTATAGACGTTTGACCATGGCAATCTTTTCCTGTGGCAGATAGTTGAAATTTAAGATGGTTCTCTTATTTTATTTAACCATAAATATTGCTATTACTTTATATCTGTGCCAATTACTAAGTAACTCAACACGTCAACTCTTTGTTCCATAAAACGGGCTGAAACTCTGCTGCCAACCACCTTCTTGCTTTGACAGCTGTCCCTGTTAGGCTCCGCCAGTAGAGGGCAATCGAGGGAGCCTTCAAGGATGGAGGAGGGAGAAATTGCTTCTTCCTTTTTGATTCCAGACTGCTTTCTCTTTGAATGTGCAACACCCCAGCCTTGCTTCTTTACCTTGCTAGCAGCAGTGACAGCAGCTCTCTAATCAGTTGGCAGTTTTCCATCCCTTACAAAACCAACCTCATCCATCCCCTGACTTCAGAGACACCAGCAACAGCTAGCCAGTGCTCCCCCGTCAGAAGTCTAAGTTTCTGCTCTAAGGCGCTGCTACTCTGAGTTACTTACTTGTAATAATTCAGATTTCTTTCCCCCCAGCCCAAGGAAGGAGAGTCATTTCCCACAATTGTTACTACCCTATATTTTAAAGTTGGCTTTTTACTCTTTTAGTTTCCTAGTAAACACCATTGTATTTATAGCCTTGCATCACTTAACGGGGATATGTTTCCTCAAAAGTAAGAAACACCTTCTTAGATTTCGTCATTGTGTGAGAAGGTCATGAAGTGCACAAACCTAGAGGGTATAGCCTATTACCGTAACTGCACGTTCTGTACTTTTATAGTATATGACGGGTAGTGCAATAAATATATTTATTTATTTATTTTTGACAGAGAGAGAGAGAGAGAGAGAGAGAGAGAGAGAGAGATACAAAGACAGAGACAGAGAGAGACCTGACCTGGGGGAGCTCCCAGCTCAGCACATGGTTCCACACGGGCCGGGGCCGGGATTCGATCCCCGGTCTCCAGTGCTGCAAAGTGAGCGCTTAACCCACTGAGCCAACCTGGCTTCCCCGCAATAGGTTTGTTTAAATGAGCATTATCTCAAGCACAAGAGCAATATGTTGCAGTATGATGTGACAACAGCTACTATATCAATAGGTACGGTAATAGAAATTTTTCAGCTCCATTATAATCTCACAGGACCACCCTCTATACACAGTATGTCATTGACCAAAATATTATTATGTGGCACAAGACTGTAGTTAAACAGTTCTTCATATTAAATAATCTCAGTTCAGATAATCTATACATTCTTTGTCCCCTGATTATACCCTTAACTGATACAATATTGGATATTTGAAACAACGAATTGGATTCTTATTAAAGAAAAATATATCTGAGCTATAAGAATTCATCTATTAAAATATTAAAACAATATAAAGCCAAATAAATTTATAAAATAATGATACATTTCAAGAGATACAGGAAGTTGGAAATATTAACATTCTGAGAAGGCATGAAATGGTATTGAAATTTTCTGCATTTACATTGAATTGTAATTTCAAATTGCATAACAACACTGAGTTGAGCCATGACTGCCCAACCTGGCACTTCAACAACTGAGATGGGAGAAGTTGCTAGAAGAATAACTTAGAGCACAAGGTAGCAAAAAGAGGGAAGCATATGTGGACTAGTCTCCTTTGTTGTAAATATAATATTCATTTTTTATTAACTACAAAAGTAATTTATTTTCACAGCAGAAAAAAATAGGGAAAAAAGACACAAAAAGTAAGTTTAAAATCTCCACAAGCTTACTACTATGAAATTGAAGTTCACTTTTTAGTATTCAGGTTTTCACTTTTTTATATCATTAGAAATTACTTATTGCTTTATAAGTTTATTCTTTTATTTAATAAGATAAGATTGTTTTGCAATAATCATAAGTAATTTTAATGTGTTGGTATTTTGAATATTATTAATATACTATCTCTCTTACCTCATTCATCTTCCTGCAGGGAGCTGAGCATGTTTCAGAAGAAATTAAAAAGGAAAGAATAAAGCAATAATCAGCTTCTGATAAGACAATGAGATTTTTTTCTGCAAGAAAATTAGCTTGAGATGCAAGCACTGTTGGGGTAGGATTTTCAAACATTCTTTGTCTTCCACCATTTAAAATTGCAGCGATCATAACTGTAGGACTCACACTTCTAGAGTCCTCCCAGAATTGCCACAAAAGGTCTTCTAAATATGACAATACATTCAGAATGCTTTCTTCTTGACAGTAGGCTATGACATAGGAAATCTAATAGAAAGGAGACAGTCAAGATGAAAAGAAGAGATGAAATAAGCAGATATGTGTGGGGCGGGGTGGGAGGACCCCCCAAAAAAGACAATGATTTTCTGGAGGGCAGACTTCCCCCACTAGGTGACTATTCTAGGAACCCAAGTGCTTCATTGCAGCAGCTGGTGTTGTGAGAGGCTGTGTTTGGCTTCCGTTAATATTTTTTGGAGACTCATCGCATTTGCCCATTTCATGATGGGTGATTTACACACACACACAAAAATGTGCAGCATGACAATGCACCTGCCCTCCCTACACTGAGTGTCAGCAGTTTTTGACCAAAAATGGCATGAGCCCCCGGTGCCCCACCCTCCCTATTTTGCCCTGAGAAACTTTTGTTTGTTTGTTTCTCCAGATAAAAAAAGTCCTCAAAGGGAAATGTTTTGCAGACATGGAAGAGATGAAACAAAAAAACAGCAGAAGCACTAAAAGGCATCAAAATCGAGGAGTTAAAACACTGTTTTGAGCAGTACAAAAAGTGTCTCGATAGGTGCAATGCATCAAACAAAGAGTACTTTAAAGGTGACAAGTTCAAACATGAAAGAATAAATACACAAGTTGTAATAAATAAAACCCAGGGTTTTTTGCATCCCCCCTTATACACTTTACTCTTATCTGAGGCTTGGCCATGGGCTGACACATAGGACAGATTTGGCTTTTCCTGGGCCATCCTTCTTTTCTACATGATACAGACAGAATCCCAAAATGTTGCAAGTCCTACTATGGATCCTGTATGCCAGGAAGAGAGCCAGAAAGCAATTTCTCTGAACTAAAATAAAGCAGAGACACAGCCAGACCTTGAAGAGTTGTATTCTGCCAGAGAGAGAGAATGTAGGGGTGGGTGGTGCAAAGTCAAATGGAGAGAACCGCCAGGCCCCAAATAACTGAGCAAGATAAGAAGATGAGTTAGAACAGGCAGTGTTCTGCCCTGAATGCCAGCAGGGCCACAGAATCTAGGCAGGAGGAACGTTCTCTCCAAGACCAACATACGTTAAAAGTCACCACAAAAAATTAGAGGACGTTTCCCCTCCTCCAATGTCATAACTTTTTCTAAATCATCCATTTTGATGTCCTTTGAAACGTATAGCATCTTAGAGGGGAAAGCAAAAAGAGGGGAAATATTAAGAGAAATTGAGCTGTTTTAAAAAAGAGTAATTGAGGGGAGGCCGGGATGGCTCAGCGGGTAAAGCGCTCACTTTGAAGCCCTGGGGACCGAGGATCGAATCCCGGCCCCGGCCCAGGCGGACCCATATGCTGAACTGGGGTGTGCCCCTAGTTCAGTTCTTGCCAGGACCTATGTGGGAGGCTCCCACCCCAGTTCCTGCCCTGTGCAGCCCTGTGCCCACCTGTGGAGTGAAACTATATGGAAAACTAATGTCAACTATGGAGACTGCGCTGGGCCCTCCCCCTTCTCTCTGTCTCTGTTTCTCTCTGTCAAAAATCAATAAAATAGGGAAAAGCCGGGACGGCTCAGCGGGTTGAGCGCTCGCTTTGAGGCCATGAGGACCGAGGATCGAATCCCGGCTCCGGCCCAGGCAGGACCCACGTGCTGAACTGGGGAGTTCCCACAGTTCGGTTCTCTAACTGTCTCTGTCTCTGTCTCTCTATCTGTCAAAAAGTAAAATAGAAATAACTATGCAC